>CAEFZY010071492.1:0-122907 GCA_903066815.1 Brachyrhaphis roseni
CACTTTTTTGTTTAGTACATATTTCCACATGTGTTAATTCATAGTTTGATGCCTTCAGTGTGAATCTACAATGTCAAAGTCATGAAAATAAAGGAAACTCATTGAATGAGAAGGTGTGTCCAAACTTTTGGTCTGTACTGTACATACTACCTTTGGTTTTATCCAAACATCCGTCACTGTGGGTTTTTTTTGTTAAAAGCAAAATTTGCCACTGGGTACACCAGTCTGATTCTCCTCGCTCATCCTTTGACTCGTGTTTGTGACTCTGCATTGCCGACCGCAGCACAAGTCAGAGGAAAGCGCAGGAGAGAGGTTTCTAGGTCAAAACATGTAATGCAGATTAATCTGCTTTATGTAATAAAATGTAAAACTTTTTAGATTAATTCCATTCGTTAATGTTGACAGTCCTAAAAGTAACATTTACAGCAGAGACATGAACATTTGATCAAGTTTCAATTCTTGACAGGCTAAAACACAAGCGTCAAACTCCAGGGTCCAGCTGAATGAAGTAACTAGATAGATAATGGTGATTCAGCCATTTGATCCGACTGTGTTGGACAATGGACCCATCAAAAAGTTGCCGGACACTGGAGGACTGGACTTTGACAGCCTTGGGTTGGAGGATCCCACCTGTGCTGGTCCCACGAGAGAGCATGCTCAGCCGCTTCTCCAGCTCCTGGGTTTCCAGGTTCAGCTTCTCCTCTGAATTTGTTTGGCCTGAATTGAGTTCTTCAAAAAAGAAGAAAAGAAATCTTTAAAATTATGAACAAAAAAAACAAAACAAATCTTCAGGATAGATACAGGAGAAAGGTGTAATGAAAGCTTAAACTGTGAGAATCCTGAAGCTTTGGCTGGGCCTGGAAAAAGGCGTCTAGCATTGCAATGTTTGTGCACCAGTACAGGGTTTATTTATAGCACTGCCACGTGGCTCTTTTGGCATGCTTTCTATTGCTGCTGCTGGTAAGATTCTTGGAGCCGAGCAAGGATCTAATGTACCTCGAATCGCCAAGGTCAACTCTGACGCTGCATTGATTCAGAGGTCTGATTTCTGTTTGATCTTTCCAATCCTGAGCAAAGTTTTCAGTAAATCTGAGATTGTGTTTCGCTAAAAAGCAACATTTTTACTCTGTGTGAAATTCCTTAATCTTACAAAAAGACACATTGAGACTAAAGATTTTGAAAAGCAAATTTGGCAGCATTTCCACTACTATGTTAGAGTGGGGGCATCATTAAAAGCCCAGAATGAGATGCTTGAGAAATTTTCATACAATGTATGAATCCACGTCTGCGGTTTAGAAAGTTGTTAGGTGCAGCGCTACTCGTTAGTGTTATTAAAGTCGAGTTGTTTTTCTTTAAATGTCGTCAACTTCCTAAAATAATGGCCCAAGTCATTTTTTGCCTAAATCATCTTGGCAAAAAATGAGGCGGTGATTTGTTTGCTGAAATCACTTTTGGCCAAAAAAAAAAAAAAAAAAGACTTAGGCCATTACACGAAGAAGGTGACAATATTTAGTTAATATGTTACAAGACTAGAGCAATAAGTTTGTTTTGCAGCAAAGTGCAGGCCAGCAACACAATCAAATACTCCGACTATAAGAGAGTCCCTGTGACAATCCACAAAAAAAAAAAAGTAATGGAAAGAAGTGAAAATACTTTATCTAAAAACTAGCAACTTTAGCAAGTCAATGATTCTGTAAAATTGCTTAAAAAAACGTCTACAAAAAAACAACAGCTACATTTACCTCACTACAGTGAGTGACGTAGAATTTTAATGTTATAATATGAATGAAAAAGTGATTTGGCAAATCAATGTGTTGCGTAAATCAAACAGCTGATTCTCAAATTAATGTGCCACACAAGGCAATGTGACCTGCAATAATCAATTTTTATTTTTGCTCCAACTGTACAAGAAAACATAAGTTTTGTTTTGCCAGACAAGGGCCTTTTTGAGAGGAACATCTCCATTTTGGGATAACAAAAAACCACACACAAGTATGATGTTTTAACTAAATGATTGATTTAATTAGGTGGTTTCACTGGATTTTATTTAAGAGTAAATAAGTAAAGCTGGCTGAACACATAGATGCCGCAGTTTTAAGACTTTTTAAAGACCTTTTTAGAACATCGTGTTTTTTCCTTTCCAATCATTTCCATGGACACGTCGCCAGACCACAATACCACACACATTCACACATAAGAGCAATTATAGACAGACCAAATAAATTTACCACAGTCATGTTTTTGGACTATGAAAGGATGTACTTTTGCAATGCCTCTTCATAAAAAACTACTTTTTAAAAACTCTGATATTTTCTTTCAAAGCTCATGTTAAACAAACTTTGAAAATGTTCTTGTCTCTACAGGTACAACAAATCGAATGAAAGTTTAATAAAGGAATCCATAATGACGTGCAAATTACAAAACATGCCAAAAAGGGTCACTGCTATTTGCCTTTAAGGTAACCTGCTTTTACATCTCTAATTAATATTTGAAACTTAATAAATCTTAAATTAAGAATGCAGATCAGAAAGCTAATAGAGTTTATGATATAGAGGCTGGGGCAACATAACAGCTCAGAGCAACAAGCGAAGCTAGCGTCATTACAGCAGTTAATCACAACTGTCAGCCAACCTGCAGGACAATACGGCGGACCAAAAGTGAAAACAAGACGCATAACTGTTCACCACAGAGAAGATTTATGACAGTAGAACCTTAAAAAGTGACAAAAACATCAGGGCTGGTTGACTGATCAGTCGAGGTAGCAGAGGAATCCTGAGGATGAGGTTACACACATGCTCAGAGTGATTAGGAGGCTTTGGCTTCTCTGCTTGTGTGAACTGTGACTTTGACCCCTAAGGCCCCCCTCCAACATCGTCCCTGCTATTTATTGCTCTTCGCACTCTAATAATAGGAAGATGAGCTCAACCTGTGATTGGGCGGCGAGATGAGTGAAAACTGGAACATGCACAAACCTCTGCAGGTAGCACTGTGGGAAATAAAAGATAGCAAAGTTTCTTACAGGGCAGAGGTCGTCCATCAGTAGGGACATAACAAGCGTACGTAAACTTCCGACTGACTCGTTTTCACATGTAAAAGTTTTTAAATAAAAAAAAAAAAAAAAAACTGTGGTTGCAAACCACTGTCTAATAATTAAAGCAGAAAAATATCTTTTGAAATCTTGTTTGACCTCATGGGTCTGGGTTATCTGTTTCCAACTCCTGATAAAAGAAAATAATTGCTGTTCAAGTTGGCAATTAACAGAAGTGACTTTTTGTTCTTAGTTCGATGTTGGTTCCCCTTCTATCTGCAGAGAAGCTGGAGGAAAATCTTTGTCTGTGTGTTACATTCAAGGTGGCCCAAAGAATTTCTATTCACTTCAAAACACCTTAAGTCAGATGTTGTCTGAATTCTTGACTGATTCACAGGATTACCAAATTAGATAAACGACATCTTAGTGAAGGATTCTTTAATCCACCAACTTGTTTTGCAGAAATTGTTTCACTCCCGGTGAGCAACACGGCGGCTTGGATTGATCTTTGCATAAAACGCAGCAGACGAGTATCAGGCTTTGCTAACGTTGCCTCTTTTTTGTACTCTTATTCTGGAACCTAAAAGCTCCCTGTGTTATTTATTGACGCTTTTTTTTTCATGTCTTTTTGAGCTTAGGAGGGAAAACATTTTTGCAGTACTTACCTGGCAAAACGGGCCGAAGTCCAAACGGACCTCTGCTGGGGCAGATGCCTCTAACGATGCAGTCAAACAGAAAGCTGATCTGCTCGCCTTCTGCAGATGCCAGAAGAAAAACACCAGCCCCTGTAGAAAGTGAACGTCATCAGTCCAAGTTTTCTTTTTTCTTTTTAAATAACATTAATTGGCTAATAAACCATGCTAATATCTTCATGAGGTTCTGCTTTAAATACAGTAAGATTTCTGGGCAAAAGTTTAAAGATCACACAGTTGGTAAAATGTCCACCATTAACTAAAAGTCGGTGAAGTCAAACATAGCAAGTGTCACCATCTTCAGGACTTCAGTCATTTTTTCAGTTTTAAGATTCCTTGTTCTTAACTTTTGTTTATCAAATGTATTTTCAGCTCTTGGTTGCAATCTTTAGTGAAAAACTGTCTTTACTATATTTGTTTCTTCTGTGTTCTCTGGTCTTCAGTTTTGTTTGAATCTTGATCACGTCCAACGTTGGGCTGAGTCTCTGGTTTGTTTACATTTCTGTAATTGTTTCCCATGTTCCCTGTGCATTCTGTCAAACATTTCTCTCATTCCCTGAGATCTACTGCAGTTACTTGCTTTCATCACAGCTACACCCAGTTTCTAACCAGACTCCTTGCTCAGGAATCACCTCTCCAGGTGTTAGTTCAGTGTCAGATCCTACCGTTTCCTCCTGCATTTCCTCTGGTCCTCGTTATTCTGCCTGACTTTTGATTTTCATGAGTTTTCAGTTTTTCTGATTTTGTTACAGGAAGTAGTTTAATTTTTAACCTCCTGCCTCCTTTGCGCTTTAGGTCCTGATCTACACTATCCTATAACAACAAGAGGATTTCTCACATCAGATAGTCTTGGTAAAAACAAAAACACACCCATGGCCATCTGTATCATTTCAGCAGGAAAAATAATCAGGGTTTAAAGTTATTAAAATTTCAGCTAAGACCTTTATGAGATACTACTAAATGTCGAAGATGTTTAAAAAATATATTTTAAATTAATAGTCTATACTTTCCAAATAATCCAGAGGCAAATGGTACACCGTGACTCCAGTTAATGAGTCCATTTCAGACACACAGATGGTCTAAAGACGAGTAATAAACCTCAAAGCTGACATAGGTTTCACTGCTAACTTGCCACTAAAATCACTGAGGTGACAATCCTTACGCTCAGCACGTCACTGTTAAATTTAGCATCAGACCAACGCAGTAGGTTGAGACTAAAACGTCCGTCTTTCAGCTCGGAGCCTCAAAGAAAACAAAAACCATCGTAAGGCCAAAGGTCTCCGACATCTCTGACTGTACAGCTGCCGGCCCACTTCAAGACACAAACAATAAAAAAGGTCGCTCCATTCCTCAAGACCACCCTTGTAAATCGTATTTCCAATGCCACCGAGGTCAAAGGTCGGCAGTGAAGTCTGCTCGAATGTCTGCACCGGCTGAAACTGAGAATCTGCAGGCCGCTCGCTGTTATGTTATCTAATCAAGACATGTCTCGTCCAGACAAGCGAACTAGCTATTTACGAAACTTGAAACCTGCAACTGTACACCCACAAGTCGAACTTTTATTAGCAGACAAAGAGCATCAGGTGCACTGCCAAAAGCTAGAGTGCAAAATAACCACAAAGCACAGGTGGCAGAGTTTACTTGGCTCGCGTTATTCAGAGTAATAACAAACAAAATAAAAACTCAAGTGGACCCTTCTGGTCTCTGCTTCAACAAGTGACAAAACACTGTCTCTATAAAAAGCAGCAGAAATTTTTAAACTGGTTCAGGAGGTAGGAGGTGTGAGCTTGCCTGGATCTTCACAGGCAGTCAAGAGCCAAGAGTTTCTGTTAACAGCAGGAAAGTACATGGTCCTTCGCTCTTTCTTAAAACTCTGAAAAGTGTGCCGTGCCTTTGCATTCAGCCTGCTGAGCTTCACCTGTTGGTGTAAGTCAACATCACCTTTTTTATTGCCCACTCGTTTTTGTAAACCTCACAAGTCTTGTAACAGAATCTCAATTGGATTTACGAAGATGAAGGCTTTTATTTGTCCATTTCAACCAGTGAATATCCTTCTAAATCATTCTGTTGTAGTTCTGGCTGAATGTTTAGGGTTGTTGTCCATCTGGAGGGACTCTGTCTGTCCTTCAGAGTTGGACATCTTGACTGGTTTTGATTAAAGCTCTCCTTGCTCAGTGGGTCAGTTTCAATACAGAGCCACGTCTTGGTAAGTTTGCATGTGTATAATTCTCTTCTCATGTACAATAGGATTAAAGAGATTCATAGCGATTTTATTTTTATTTCTGAATTCAGAATAAGATTGTTATATAAATATAAAATTTAACATGAGCTTTGCTGAGTCCTTACTAAATAAATGTGAGGTAGTGAGTGTGATCCCAGCATTCCCTCTGCTATAGGTTGAAGTGTTCTTGGACAAGAGACTAAACCCAAAGCTGCTGAGAAAACTAGGAGTTTAAAAGCACTATGAGTCCAGTCCATTTATCATTTAGCAAGCAAAGGTAGTTAACTGGTAAAAGATTAAACCAGTATACGTCTCTCAAAGCACCTAACAATGCTGCTGTAGCCAGCGGTTGCAGATGTGCTTTAGAGAATAGAAGTTTTTCTCAGTACTATTATGATCTACAGTCACAGTTTAGAGGTGCTGGATGAGGTCCTAAAAGCTCTCAGAACCATATTAGTTCAAATTAAACGATCAGTCCAATATATGTTCAGAATTTATTCATTTCTTAAATGATATTATTCATCTTCTCTAGCATCTCCTCAGACCTCATTAGGCCTAATTGAAATGATTCTGCAACATAACTTTTATTTCCTCTGATCATCTGAGCCCCAGTGTGGGTTTTGAGCTACTCTCACCAGATTGGTCACAGCAAAACTGACCAATCTGAAAATTTTCATAAAAGTGACCATACATCCCTGTTTCTTTCTGCATTATGCACAGGCTGATATGATTTATGGAAATTGTCCCAGAGAAAACGTGGAAACGAAACAAAATAGTTCCACTATTTCAAAGGAAAAAAAACACCACAAAATGTGCCAAATAGAAGCAGGCAGCAGGTTGCAGGATACACAGTTTACTTTTACTGTCAATTACTAATGATGATAATTACCGATGTTAATCTAGCTCACTGTTCACCAAGGTTATATTTCTTTTAAAAGCTGTGTTTATCATCTGCTTTGCCGGAAAAGTGCATTTGAGTTCTCTTGTGAATTCCTGACATAGATAAACCTCTTGAACATAATTAAATAATTCTGATGAAACCTAAGAAAGTTATTTTAGAGCAAAAAAAAATTAAGTGAGCTTGAAGACGTGTTTGAGGCAAATGTAATTTACAGAGCTGAAAAAAGTCTGCGGTACATTTCCAGATGTAATATGATAAATTATTCATAAAAATAATTCTCATTTCACCCATTTTAAATCAATCACTTGCATTATTTGGAAAATAACCAGGCAGTCAAAGATTATTCTCGTTACTTATTAATGTGTTGACCTTTTAAGATGAAATATATCAGCTTACGGCAGTTAAAATGCTGAAAATTATTGTCTAAGATTAGAGAGAAAATCTAAATTATGAAAGTGAGGCTTACGGTAATTTGAGAAATGAAACTACTCTGATCTAAATGTGCATTTAATAGTACATTGATACAAAACTTGAGGGCCAGTGAAAAATTATTAACCTGAATCTTTTGCTGCTTTCATTAGCCATCTGTCATTGCAGCACCAAGCTAAACACCCACTGTTAGCAGAAAACACTGAGCAGAACCTTGAGAGGTTCTGGGAGAGCGGCTCATATTTCCCGCAAAGGAGCGGCCCTGAGAGAGGACACAGACAACAGCTTAGTGTGCTGCCAAAAGAAGAAGCTTCAGCTACACTCGTCCCTGAGCTGCTGCGGACAAACTGTACTCAGAGACTACATTACCAGATTGTACTTGCTGTTTTGTTCTTTAGCATTATGCTGCAGGGCAAACCTGATCATACAACATAGTTAGTTTGTTCCAGCCTCGTTTAGGGAGATTTAAAGTACAAGTAATCATCAAGTTCCCCCAGAAAACTTGCTAAGCCCAGCGGTTGGGTGCGCAGCAGTCATTCATCCAGTGGTCTGTCGTCTTTTTGAGTTAAAAAATGTTTAAAGTTGACAGGAAATTTGAAAATATCACTTGATAATTATGTGTTATTGAAAGATTGAAATATTAATACCTGAATACCAACTATAAAGTCTTAAAAATGCAAACATTTTAAAAAGACTTTAAAAAATAAGCAATGCTTAGCCTGGTGGGGGGACAAGTAAAGCCTGGTGGCCCGCCAGGCTTATACTACACTGGGGGAAACCGTGAATCGTGCATTTTGAATCATTTTGAAACACTTTTCTCCATATATGGAGAACAAGGCATTGGTTCGCACATTAAAATTGATTTTTTAACAAGGAAAAAGATCTTTCTAGTCAGAAAATTTTGAATAGATGTGTAGTTTCTAAAAAAGTTTGAAGTGAGAACTCTTTTACGTTCCCTAAAGATTCTTCACAGACTAAAAGGTCACTAAAAGGCATGCAGGCCGAAAGCACTTATATATTAAAATTTGAGTTCTTCACTTAAAATGCCTAAATAAATAAACAAATACAATCAATGTTTGGAATAATGAGGCTAAAATTGTTCTGAATGTCAGTTAAGAGAAAAATTGAGGAGTCGCTGCAATGAGCTCGCACTTCTACACACAGAGCTGCACATCATATTGTGGGAATCAATGAAAAATGACAGAAATAAAATCTAACTAATAAGTAAAATACTTTCTGAACTTTAAATAGAAGATCAAACCATGGAGAAAAATAAACATACAAATAGCACATGAAAACAAAAGTTACCAACGTAGATTTCTCAAACAAAAAGCTACAAAACAAACTATTTAAAAATGTCTTCTTGGGAGGAAATCTGTGGATGTACTCTTAAAAAAATTCTAGTTAACAATAAAATCCATCTGAAGGCTGTCTTGGTTAATGTGACTGCCTGAGGGAGACCAGATGGAGAAGAAGAAGAAGAAAAAAAAGAAGAGAAGAGAGTCTGAAGCCAAAAATCCTCCATCCTGACATTAAAGTTCAAAGAACTCAGATTTGACAAGGAGTGAGAAACATCTGATTAAACTTTATATTTTATATTCTTATCCACATGGTTTCAATAACCAAATCATAAAAAGCAGAGCAAATGCTTTGTTGTGTTCCTTCAGTCATTTCTCAACGCTGGATGAATTGTACTTCACACGACGAATAGCAGGAAAAAAATCCCCAACTTGAAGCTAATACTTCAACAGGAAACTTTGGAGGAAAAAGAAATGTTTGACACATCTTCAACAGTGAATTAACGAGAGAAAGTTTGCATTATTAAGAAAACCAAAGAGCTTCTTTAAGTGCCGAGTTGTATGGAAGCGATTTGCAGACAAGCTGGAGCATCATGACTAAATCTACTTACAGTATCCACATCTTGTCCCCCCTTCAAACACGAATCCATTCAGCACCGGTCCGTATCTGCGCAGGTCCGGCAGGTTCCAGTGGCCGATGATGACGGGAGGAAAGTCCCGGACGAGGGCCAGAAGGTTGTTGCACAGGTGAAGAGTGGCGGGTCCGCTCTCCAGCTTGGTCCCTGGTAAAACCCCAACGCCGAATCTGTGAACTGAGCAAACGGAGCAGCAACAGGTGCAAAACTTTAATCATCTGTCCAACCTCTGGATGTGAATAATGTGCGCAAGAAAATCTGAGGGAAAAAATGTAAAGTAAATACGGTAGAAAACCGTTTCCGAGTGGAGGAGTAGAGCAAACTCTGATTAACAAGCTTGTGCTTCTCCAACCCAAAGTTTCTGCAGCTTTCCACAGGTGCAGGATTAATAAGGAACTCGAGACAAACAGATGAGATTAACGTTGGTGACAATGACAAAGAGTTGGCCAGCAGCTTCACATCATCACTCAGGTTGAGAGATTCATACAGTGGCACACAAGGCGGTAGAAGCACAAGGCATGCTGGCCCTGGGCCAACACCGTGGCATAGCTGCTGGCAGGTGACATCTGTGCAGGTTTGGATGATTTCCATTCTGTGGCATTAAGCAGAAGGCCACAAACACCCACAAGCTCTGTAGAAATTTGCAGTGCTTCACTTTTAACACATATAGCTCTTTTAAGCATGATGTTGTTGAGCCATTACTGGAAATAAAAATGCAATTTTGTTCCTACACGGCTCAAAAATTATTAAATTACAGGCCTTTCTCCAAGATTCTTTTTATGTCAAAGTGTTTTGAAAAGGTAGAGACAGAACAGCTCGTTTCTTTTTATTATTTTTATTTTATTGAGAAATGGGAGCAGTTTCACAAATTTTAGCCTGGCTTTTACAAACGTCACTCCACAGAAACTGCTTTACTTGAAATTTCTAGTTATATTTTGGGTTCTCCTGGACCTAGCATCCACCTTTGACCCTTTTGATCAAAGTACTTTTGAATGTAGTTGGTTTATCAAATATATTCAAGTTGTTCTCCAGTTTTAAAACCTTTTAAAATGAATTTTAAAATCTCAGTCTTCACTTTTAGAGCCCTGTTGAGGTCATGCGGTCTGAAACCAGAGGGGATAAATCCTCCAGAGTCGTTTTAACTAGTTTAAGTTTCTATAATGTTAGATGTCTGCCGGCTTATCGACTCTGTTCTCGTTTATATTTAATTTCAATTCATTTTAAGCCCATTCCTACCGTAAGTCACTTTGTTAGATTTGAAAGTTGCTGTCGAAATAAAGTTTACTTACTTAAAATAAGCAACAATCGTAATCTGACAAACACCAAAACTCGGAGGAACAACTGTGACGTAATTTCTTTTTGGCGTCGTTTGACTGTCATCAGAGACATATTTACAATTCAGCTGCCAACTGATGAACAGTTCAATGCTATTATTAGTTTCTATGTAGGTTATATAATAGCTGCACAGGGTTACACGGCAGTGAGTCTCACTGCAATGCCAGAAATGCTCATTGTACAAAGACAAGTTGTCATAAGTTCTATAATGGAAGGTCTGAATACAAGAATTTCAAGTTACAAATGACCATAATGGAAACATTCACTTGTACTGCATTCAGTTTAGTATTATTATTTGATATTACATTCAATCATAAGACTGTAGGGTGTCTTAAATGTGTTTTCAGACACATTTAAGTATGACTGTTCACTGGTAAAACAATTTCATGACGTACTCATTTTAATACAGATATTTCACTTCATTATTTGTCTATTATTTCTGCTCAATACTGGTTCAGTTGTTCAATTATCTGATTCTAATTTCAATTTATTATATTTCTAAAGTTTGAACTGCAAAGTTAAAATGAGTAGAAACTCACCAATCAAAGAGACAGAGATCAGAACCTGACTATTTCCCTATGATTAGGTCTGAGTGGCAGGTCAGCAGGTCCGACAACAAAACATTGTAAAGTTTTATTCAAATATGTCAAACGAATAAAATATAAGAACTGCCGTCATATTCGGTCTATAACTACAAAAGCAAACATTAGATCCTCTGACTCAGTTATTGTAAATGAAATTAAAATCAGACAAACATGAGGGAGACGTGCTGAAGATTACATGGGGATTCTTATTTTTTGTTCTAGTATTTGCAAAAAAAAATAATCGGGTGTCAGACGAGAAAATCCTTATTGGTTCAAATCAGAATGCATGCTTACAAATGTATAAGTTTCCTTGTTTGGTAATCTGAAACTGAAGCTGCCAAAGTTTTGGGATTTTATTGCAGAGAAGGAATAACGAAATGTTTTGGAGTCCGTTGGTCCTCACCCTCTCCAAGGCCGTAGCGCAGGCGGAGCTCCCACGCCTGCAGGGCCTCCTTGCTGTCGAAGCCCAGCAGCGCGACTTGGTTCAGGCAGAGGATGGTCAGAGTAAAAGCCACGCCTTCATACCACTGTCCAGGTTCCAGGCCACAGATCTCCTCCAAGGTGACGCTCGCCCTCTCTCTGTTGCTCTGGAGTTTGTCTGATTTGTCTTTAAAAGCCAGTAAGATGAGACAATCTGGAGTGGAGAGACAAAGAGACAGGATGAGGTAAAAAGATAAATAAATAAACAAATACTGGAGGTTAGAGGTACAAATGTCTAAATGAACTTATTTAGATTCCTAAAAGTTACTTGTTTCAGTTAAATACAGTTGAAACAAGATTTACATGCCAGGTAAAAAAAAATAATAATGTTTGACATTAAAACAGACAAAGCTTTTCTTGTTTTCAGGTAAAATTATTGAATATATTCATATTTACGAATACTAAAATAATGAGAGAAATGATCTCTTATTACAAATACGACATGTTTCCCTGTTTCAGAGGCTGATGCTCGGATACTGGATTTGATTTGAGCAGCAAACACAACACTTATGGAGATAGAAAGAGCTGACTTGTTTTTCACATACTGATGGCATTTTTCTCAAATAATTGATGAGAAGTATTTATAATTCAAGACGTTTTCTTTCCTCAAACACAACATATACAGTATTTTTGTTCCTACTTTGACTCCATATTCTGACCGACAGTAGCCGCTGGTGTGTCCTCCAGTCTGTTGACACCTTTCAAGAACAACTCAGTGTCAACTGACAAAACAGCAGCGTGTCCGCATTTTACTGCCCTTCGCGTACACACACACACACACACTTAGAAAGACAAGGCATTAGTGCAGACAGCTGTAACAACACTGACATCAAAGATCTGAGGAGGAGCACCACTCAACCTGTGCAGTATGTTAAGCTGTGCAGCTCTACATACCCTCCACACACACACACACACACCACACACAAAACACACACTTCACTGAGACGTCCCACATGACACCCAAATAGCTTTAATCTGCA
This sequence comes from Brachyrhaphis roseni, assembly GCA_903066815.1. NCBI lineage: Eukaryota > Metazoa > Chordata > Actinopteri > Cyprinodontiformes > Poeciliidae > Brachyrhaphis > Brachyrhaphis roseni. The sequence goes on from CAEFZY010071492.1 coordinate 12,584, forward strand.
CAGGAATCAAATTAAACTACGGTACTTTGTTTCATTACAGACCATGTTACATTTTAAAAGTTTAAGAGACAGGTAAATTGTATGAAGCATGTATTGAGTAGAGCAGTAATGCAGCAACAATCCTGCAGTGAGAAATGTTGAGAAATTGTTTAAAAATGTTGACAAGTTTCACATATGTCAATCTCATATATATTATTAGATTTTTTTATTATTATTATTGTGATTTTGGATTTTTCCATCAATGTGTTGTCTATATCCACTTACTGTTGCAGGACTTTAGGCAACTAATAAACCTGCAAGAACAATTCATGGAAACCAAATAACCTGCACCCGGACAGAACTCAGGCATGGACGGGAAGAACATTCAAAGTGTGCAGAAATGTCCCCAGGCCTGGATTTTAACCGGGGATCTTCTTTCTCCAAGTCAACATGTATCATAACTGTGAGAGTCTAAAGACCCCTGTTTATTTTTCTAACTCAAAAAAAGCAAAATGAGCACAGCTTTAAGAGGGGAAGCTCTAAAACAAAAAACAGACCACGATTTCAGTTTAGCACAAATTCACAACAAATTTCACTTTGAGGCACGGAGGTATATAAAGACATATTGAAGTATAGTCAGATCTGAGAACGCCTCATGCTGTAATTTTGACAATAAATTGACATTTGTTGTGTTTGATGAATACAAACAGATTGATTTGATTTTCTTTATTATTATACGTCAAACCATCATCCTTCCCCCGCCGTCTGGCTCAAGTGTTTTATGTTTTCTGCATAACAAATATTCGAAAGATGTGCCATTATCAAAACTTACAGGCTCAAGCTATTAACGTTTAAAAAAGCTACACATGCCCGTAAACTACTGCTCAAGTCCAAATTACTATTTTTCTCCAAAGTGGCGCTAATAAACTTGCGCAGAGATGTGAAAAGCTCTCCAAAGCGCGCAGTAAACACATCAGTGGTTTCTTACCTGCTACAGGCGACGGCTTACGAAACACGAGCCACCGAGTCCTCCACTGTAAAAGAAAAACAAAAAGTTTTACACAAGTTGTTTGCGGAAGTTGTTGATATTTTTCTCCCTGGAGCGAATAAAGACAACAACAACAAAAACTGAGCACCTTTTTCCCATCTCTGAGTCTGGCGTATCCCTCCACGACAACAGAATCCGTCATCTTCAGTCATGGTTCCTGACAGCTGCAGAGTCGCTGCCTGAATGAGGGGTCACTTTCAAAATAGCTGCGCTTATCGCCATGCCCCCACCCCTCCACCCCTCCACCCCACAGCAAGGAGGCCACGTAGTGCAGGGGAGGCGGGGGAGAAATGCCATGACCGGGGCCTGGTGTCCGTCCGTCCGTCCTTCAGGGCTCCAGCAGCCGGTGTTAAACTCCTGGCTGCCACCTGGACTGGGCTGAGCCACCTGCTGCTGCTGGGAGCACTGGTGGAGACAAGCTACCACATAGTTCATAAACAGCTGAGTGCTTCCAGTCCCATTCACATTAAAATGTTTTCAGATTCAACGTATTTTATTTGGACTTCAAGTGACAGTCAAGACAACACTAGTGGATGCTACTTCTGGCTAACTCTCCTGTTTTGGCTGTTTGTCCTGCTGAAAGAAGAAGCTCAGAGCCAGCCGCAAGGCGCTGAGGTCCTCTTCTGAACGAGGTCTTCTTCATGCTGGAAGGTTGTTGGGTGAACCGGTTCCCGGAACAGGATTGAGGAAGAGACACTGATGTTGTGAGAGGTGATGGGTTTATTGGGAAATAACCTACAGGAAAACCAAGATGTAACCTGGAAACCACCTGAACATGTTTCCCATGGCCTTTCTGCTTGTCCAGTCAGAGGGGACTTGACTAGCTTGTTTGCGAGGACTGCACTGCATTCTTCTCTCTCTAAGATTTCAGACAATTTCAAGAATTTTAATTGGCTTGGTGGCCTGCAGAGGAGGAGCCGTCCACGCAGGACCCACCAGTGGGTTCTGTGGTGACGAGATGTCATGTCGTCTTCTGTTGGTCATTTCAGGGCCACAGACTGTTCCACAGTGGAGTCTAAATATAATGTCAAAGACCTGCAGTTTGAATGTAGCCATAAAGTTTAAATCATGAATTACAATCAATTTCTCCTCTTCCATAAAGCCCGGATTTATGAAGTGCATAAATAATAGCTGTCCTGTTTTTAGCTGTCAATCTCTGCGGTTCTTTCAGATTTACCGCACCTGGTAGATGTTTTTCTGAGTGATGCTCTCTTTGCTCAAAATGCTCATGTGGAGCACTATGGCTGCTGTAGAAGATATTTATACGCTGAAATATTGTTTTTTTAACCTAACCCAACTATATCTTCTCCACAACTTCTTCCCTGATCTGTCACACACTGCTACGTTTTTGCCTTGATTTAATCTCTGTTTTTTTGTCACCTCAGTGCCATCTGCTCCAGTCTATCAGGGGGAAACGAAGAGATGGAAAAGGGGCAGAGCAAGGTCACGAAGACCTGCAGACTGGTTCGTACCAAAACATAGCATCACGAGGAGGAGAAGTGGGATTGTCTTATGCTATTGGTTCAGTTCAGTTTGTGTGTGTTCTCCCCTTTTTGTGTTTGTGTGGGCTGATCAATATTCAAGTTTCCCATTTAGGTAAATCTGTTTGTTTTTGTTCTTCTTGTCAGTTTGAGTAAAAGAGGTCATGTCCTTTGACCTCTTTTATGAACCCAATATTGTCATTTTCTATTATTTACCCAAGTTTGTGTTTTGGGTTTTTTGGACTTAAACTTATCTGTCCATCGCAATTCCATTGGGATGAGTTTAAATCCCGGTTTTTAAAAACATGACTTTCACCTCCTGTTGACGGTTTCTTCAAGGACTCTTAAATTTTAAGTTGATCAAAATGTTTTCATAGGTTCAACAAGGAGATGGGAGCAAATCCAACTTCAGCTTTTAAAATAATCAGAAAAGCAGAAGATTTTGATTGTCGTTGTGCAGATAAAAACAAGTTTCAATGTAATTGTTTGGTTTAAAGTACTCTTTTATTGGTCTTAAAGACTCACGGTTTGTCAAGTAATTTAAAACATATTCAGTCATAACGTATTTCACAGTTTAAAAATATATATATATATATTTTCTATTTACTTCCAAAAATAGTATAAAAACATACAAGTAAAATATCGAGTTGATAGTCCAGGTGACACACTGTCATGTTTTCCCGTTTTTCCGTTTAATCACGGAATGGATCCAGTCGAGATAATTGACCACTCTGGTGTAAACTCCAGGTTTTCCCGGCTGGTCGCAGCCCTCGCCCCAGCTGATGATCCCGTACAGGAAACTGACATCACCCTTCGCACAAGCCAGCGGGCCGCCAGAGTCGCCCTGAGGAAGCACAAAAGTAGACATAGCTCACGCGCGTAAACATACATGCAAGGATCAAAGCTCTCGCATGCAAACAACTGAGTCACACACTTGAAACCCGATGCATCACTAAAAATCGCTCTCTGCCAGCGAGTTATAAACAGTCCGCTCTGACGTTCGCTGTGAGAGGACGGCGTTTAAATGCTTCAAGTGGCTGGCGTGTCGGTGAAGATGCCTGTAAACCTGCGAGAGCCTCAAAAACTTCCACTTCTGTCCAAAGAATCCCCGCTGACATCTCATGTGCTGCTACGTTTATTTAGGAAGCAGAAGTTTTTAACTAAAACCGAAGCAGGAGGTCAAGCCTGGAGTTTATATTTCCCAAAATGCATCGTGATTTAGCATCGCTTCCTGTATTCAAGGGGAATTGAAGTCAGTTTTTATCCGTTTCCCCTGAATTGAATAATTCAGCGAAGAAAATCGCACATATAAAATGTTTCACTTAAATTCATCCAAAACAAGATAAAATAAAATGCGAATGTTTTTTTTTTCTTCACAATATTAGAGCATATTGCCTGTTTATTGTGTTGCCTCTTTATTAGGCACTTAAAAAAACAATATAGTTAGTTTTTATTGAAAAAAATAATACAAAATGATGCCCTGGAGGTGCTCTCGACCTTAACGTGGAATTACAGCCATCATTGCATTCTAGTGTGATTGCACAGAACTGCTTGGATGAAATATTTGGTGGAATGTTTTTAGTGTGATGCATTCATACGCTGCAAATCAGTCACATAAATCTGGCCTGTTAAATAGACTTTAACTGGCGTTGATGCCCACACCTGATGAACATCTTCATTGCCTGAAAATGCTAAAGTTTATGTAGCGTGTTCCGTGATGATCTAAAACTTTCCACATAGTGTTGCCGTGAAATATTCCTTGAAAATTGTGCAACTCTATTTTAACCGGTTGATTTTGTCACCTGTAGCAAAGCGTCGGACGACCATGTTTTAGCTCAAAGACATTAATGAGCATGAATGAAGTCCAGATCTGAGTCACACTGAGAACATGTGGCAAAAATGATCTGAGTGAATCAAAACACAGGGAATTTATTAAGGCAACTTACACTGATTTTTATTTAAGTGTTGGCTAAATAGAAATGTTCACCACACTGTTTTTTCAGATTTTATTTGCAAAAAGTTTTGGAAACCATTTCTAAATTCCTCGCAATTCCAAAGTATTTAGTCATGTATGTTCATCTCTGAAATAAAATCCCTGCAAATTATATTACACATTAGCTTGAATAGTCAGATTCAAGCAAATTTTGCATTGTGACAAAATGTGAAAACGGTGGCATGAATACTTTTGATCAGACTGTAACCATTTACTACAAACTTTCACGGTTTTTCCTCACTATGTGCCCAGCGATTCCTGCAGGCCCGATTCAGAGTGGAGGCTTTAACCCTCCTAATCATTCTCCACTCGTCTAAATGCGCAGCCTACCTGGCATGCGTCCACGCATCCACTGAGCCCCGCGCAGATCATGTCGTCGGTGACGTGGTTCCCGTACACTTGTGGCCGCTTGCAGACGTCATGAGAAACCAGCCTGACTCCTGCCTCCTGCAGAGTAGAGTAACCATTTGCCTCTGTAAAGTCGAAACCACAAATAGCTCATTAATTATGTAGAAGATAATAATAATAATAAACGTCTTCTTCTATGGGATTGGGAAGTTAATAAACTCCTCTTTAATGCCGATTCGACTCACTTTCACGCGTGCGTCCCCAGCCGCTGATCGCGCAGCAGTAGCCTGCGGGAAACTTCATGCTCTTTTCTGGGAGGCAGATGGGCCTGATGAACGGGGTTCTCCTCGCACACCGCCCGTCCTGCTTTTTCAGCTTGATTAGAACTGAGAGAAAGAGGGAAGAAAAAAAAAACACACAAACATGAACTTACGAAATGGGTTAGAAAGCTGAAGAAAGTGGGAGACTTGAAGACTCAGGGGGCAACGCCCGGCAGTAAAGAGCACAGCTGTTGAGTGACGCACGGCTCCGAACGCAGAGCGGGGGTCTTAACTCATTTGAGTGTTTCTAAACAAGGATGGCGTTTGTTCAAACTAGAGTGACTCACTGGGACATTTGTAACTGAATCCTTGCTGACAGAAGCAGTTTTTGATACAGGACAATGGGCAGTCGCTCAGGGGGCTATGAAGAGGGGCGGCACACAGGCAGACATTAAAAAATAAAAAGAAGTTGGCTCTTAATGCCGAGCATGGGGAGACCGTTTTACAAGCTATTTGTTGGGCTGCGCTGTGGTGAATCACGCTCCAAAAATTAATTTATTTCCTACATTTTATTTGATTATTGGATGGAAGGAGGAGGCACTTTTCCAGGTCAACAAATAAAGCAAGGCGGGCTTACCGATGTCGTGTAGCGTCGGATTAAAAATGGAGAAGTGTTTATGGAAGACGTAGTCCTCCACGTCAAAAGTCCGAGTGTTGGGACCGGTGATGTTGAAGTGGTGCTGGCCGAGAACCACGCGCAGCTGGGACTTCACAGGGCTGAGGGGGGAAATAAGTTTAAATCAGCTGTAAGCAACACAGGGTCACGATAAAATAATACATTTTTCTATGCAAATGAGCTTGTCTGTCTGAAACCAGATCATCACAAAACGCCCCACTAAGAAGAATTTTATCAAGCAGCGTAAACATGCAGGAAAACTTTTCTGTCCTCTCTAATCTCAAATAGATCAATAAATTTAAAAAATGTAATTGTGATAGTTTTTCTTGTCTTTAATGTACATTATTTAACATTTTCTCTTACATTAATATTAATGAATCACAAATGATTTGTATGTAGATTTCTCATTGTATGTAGATTTCTCATTTAGTTAATTCCCTCTATTTCTATTTCAGTCAGAAATAGAAAGCAGCAGAGAGCTCTGCATAATGTTTCAGCAAATCAACATCACGCATGTTGCACTATTTCAACGTTGCTTTGCTCTTTTGTAAAAACACTGTACATCTTTCCAAGAAGAAAAAGCCTGTTTCATTTTTATATATCTGAGCCAAAGTCAGATTCCTTGTTTTTGTGCACAAACTTAGTGAATAAAGCTGAATTATATAAATAAAGCTCTATTATAAGTTGGGGAGTTTATGTAGTTTGACTCTATCATGTCTTTCAACTCCCGTCACCTTTATGAAACACAAAGTTGCAGCCAAGTGAACGAGATTCCTGTTGGACAGAGCGACCTATAGTGGCCCAAGCAGAGGGATTAAATTTGAATGTAAAACACCTAAATACAAATACTTTATCTGAGCGTATTTGTATTTAGGTCTTCAAGGAGAAAAACTACGTGTTTACTAAAATCAGGTGAAAAAACTGTCTTCAAGCTTTAAGGCTTTAGTCAGAATGTGACTCTGAAGCTCACAGATTAAGAAAACGAAACACTGTATCCCCATTTACAAACCTCTAAAACCTTTTGCAGAATATAATGCTTCCCTTTTCACATTCTGTTAAAGTATCTGGATTAAAAAAAAACAAAAACAATATTTTTTAGTCTATATTTAATAAGTAGTGCAGCTGACTGCACTGCATACTTGCTGAAGAAGCAGTGAGCAGCAGAGACGACCCAGCAGGAGGAGATCAGACTGCCGCCGCAGAAATCAGACTGTCCAATATAAATGGCTGCCATCCACGGATGAGTTCCCGGCAGGGCTGCGTTTCCTCCGAATATCCGACCCCTGGCTACCGCCAACCTCTTTTTGTGTTTTACGCCGCACACAAGATTTCCGGCTTGCTTGGAGGAGTTGGGCTTTTTGATGTTAGGCAGGGCGTTGAACGGGATAATCCGTCGAGAAGCAGCTGAAGAAAAGAAAAAAAAAAGAAAAGGTTAAAGCAGATAAATATTCCAAGCAATAAGACGCAGCTGTTACTGTAGCTCTCTAAATAAACGAATGCCTCGGATCATCTAACAAATATCAATACCACACACAAATAATCAGATAAAACACAAACTGCGGTTTTCAGTTGATGATCAATAGACAAAAGTCATCCAAACTAGCCAACAACTATGTGAAAAGTAATTGATTTTTAATTAAGCACCAGGGTCTCCCCCAGAAAACATGCTAAGCCCAATGGTAGGGGCGCTATGGCCATTGAGTTTTGAGTTTAAAAATCTTTAAAGGAGACAGAAAATGTCAAAATATCATTGGGTGATTGTGCATTATTGGAAGACATTATTAACAGCAACTAAACACCGACTACAGGGTCTCAAAAAAGGCTAACATGAAAAAACTAAAATAAATAAACGATACTTAGCCTGGTGGGGATGCAAGTAAAGCCTGTTGGCCCGCCAGGCTTAAAATACACTGGGGGAAACCCGGAGCACCTTTTATGCAAAGTGGAGTTTCACTATTTATATGTTAAGCTAAAAGACCTTTAAAAAAGCATCAAATTGTTCCCTGATCCCAACAAATGAGGCCATTTCTAAGGCTTTGGGACTTCAGTGAACCACAGTGAGTCATTATTCGTAAATGCATAAAAGATGGAAACACCAGTGAGCTTCCTGAGGAGAGACGAGAAATCTGATCTCTACCAGAAAACCAACTATCAGTTTGTGTGACATTAAGCTGAAGCATACTTGGATCACAAAGTGAGACAATGAGCCAAATCACAACAATAAAATGAAGTTTCAGAGTGGTCTAGTCAAAGTACAAACTTAAAGCCTGATTTAAATGCTGTGACAGAACCTTTAGCGGGCCATTCATGCTTCAAAATCTTACATTGTGGCTGAATCAACACAAAAATTCCTCCTCAGTGACGCAAAATCTACTGGCCAGTAATAAAAAATGCTTGGTTACAGTTGTTGGCAAGTTATTAGGTTTGGGGGTGTGATTATTTTTTCACATAAGGATAGCAATTTTACATTAACAGATGAAATCCTCATTTTAAAAAATTATGTATTATCTTTTTTTATTTTCTTTATCTTTGATTTAAATATTACATTGAAGATCTGAAACATCTTCACAGCTGGTAGTTTCCTTTCCAGTAAAGTTCCTGGCCTCCTTCCTGTAACAAGAATCCTCTAAGTGTCTCTTTAAGGTGATAGTGTTTGGGAGACATAGTCTCCTCTCTCTATTCAAATCGTCTGCTGGAGAGCGGCTCCAGCAGATGGGAGAAGCTTGTGGATTCTGTGCATACCCCTGGCATCGCGACAGAGAGCCGACTGTGCCAGATCCCACTCGGCTCATAAACATTCAGCTGCACCTGACATGACGTCTTGATTCGGGCTGAGTCATGCCTCATTCTGCCCCGCGGTATCTGGCTGAGCCCAGGTTTGAGAAAAGCTCCTTAGATAAACTCTTGCTTTTGATTGCGCCTCGGCTCGGTGGAGATTAGCGGCGCTCAATGCGCTTTCGGTTTTTCTCTTTCAGATCAGAAAACGCCGAGGTCTTTAATCAAACGGTTGGGTGCATGATGAAGCGCCGAGCTTATTCTCAAGCGACAAAGTGTCAGCGGGTCGATGAATCAAGAGTTGCGATACAAAGGGACGTGGATGCTTTGGGACGGTAAAACTAATGGGTGTGGGTGAAATAATATTAAATTTTTGAAGAGAAGGTTAAGACTAATTCAAACTTAGTTCACCAGATATTTGCCTTGCTATGATGAAGCAACTAAACACAGGTTCACATCTTCTGTGTTAAACAAGGAGCTATTGAAATTTCCTTTTTTCAAGAAAAATAAAGTTCAGATTCTGAGGGTTGTTTGGGGTCATCGTGCATCTTTGCACAGCAATTTTGTTCTTATTTCAATGATTTAGGTCTGCGTTTAGCATTTTCCTTTCCATGTTGATTTTTGCTTGCAGGCTGCACTTCAAGTGTGTGAGATCAATTTGCATCTTTGGTCAAATTTAACAGTTCGGCCTCTCACCCACGACAGCTTTGTAAAGATGATGGATGGATGAGATTTAACGATTCTTACATCAAACATGTCAAATATGGCTTATGGTTCATTGTTTTAACCCCCTTTACGGTTATATTTTAGAGATTCCCTCATAACTCCTTATTTTAACAGTTCAAACAGCAAATATATCTCAATATGCATCGATACACAGTTTAAACCGTGTTCGCACTTCTGCAGAAGCTAAACTCTACAGCTTTCCTTTCTGCCTCTCTTGGGGGCAATGGTACTAGACTTACCAGGGGGGCAGTGTTTGTGTTGTGTTTAGAGGGAGCACGTTGTTAAGAAACAATAAAAACAGGACAGTATTTCATCATTTAGCATATCAAAAGAGCCAAAGAGCTGATACAGACCCCATATATAACAGATGAAAAACATGATCATATCTCAATACGAGTGGAGCTACAAGAGCAACACTTTAATTTCTAATTTATTAAAACAGTGAAAGTAAAAATTTAAAATGAAGTTGGTCCAAGGGATTCCTATTTGCCCGATGTCCAGAACCGCCTATGCTTGGGGATTCAGCACTGAGGAATATCACTGGTCTTATAAGCTGCATTTTCTTTTGAATATTCTACATGTGCTTTATGAAAAGAAATCTGCGAATAGGCACATCTTCTGTGAATAACTTAAAGTTATGTTTTGAATAAACATCCTCAAATGCTGAACCATGGTAAGGTTAAACTACTAGACTAAAGAGGTGGAATTAGAAGTGCAGGGAAGGGAAGGTCATCAGACTCAAAGGCTGTGTTGGATAAATAGATAGACCGTCCACCAAATTACTTTGAAATCACATCCTTCCTTCTAGGAGCAATTCGCTTTTGCTGTCAGCCGAGGTAGAAACTTTTTATCGTTTTTTGATTTATCAATATTTTCCAAGGATTCTATATCTTGCTGGTCATGAATTCTGCTTTCTTTCTCATTTTCTCTGAGCATTTCTTCCTGTTTTTGACATGATGTCAAAAACAGGATGTCAGGCTTGGCCTTTTGGGTCCAAGCCTGACCCAAAAGGCCCATTTTTGTAACTCAGCAAGCGCCGTTTCCTCTTTACCTGTCAGCTGTTGCCAATCTGGCGTCACGCAGGAGAGGACATTGCAGTACTCCCAGGAGATGGCGCTGTCAGTTACTGTGTAGCACCACGGCTTCACGTCTCCATCTGGGTTTCTGTGCACACACAGATGCAGCGGGTTACACAACACAGAGGCAGACTCTCTCTCATCGTAAAAAAAAAACAAAAACTGTGTTTAAGTCTTTGAAGGATTTTCTTTCTTGTTATCAGAATATACCCTAAAAGGCTTCCTTTACCGATTCTTCAAATTGTCTCTTGGACGTCTGGAACATTTTTCAACACATACCATTTGATGTGGGTGTACCGTAATGCTGAGAGGTAGTCATGGCAACAAGGAAGGCTAAAGAAAAACAGTGGGAACCGGACACAGAGCAACTGTGTCAGAGATAAAACTTTTTTCACCGTGCGCTTCTCAAACGCTCAAGGTAGTTTTTTATGCTTCTGAGTAAAACACTGTGTGTGGCCTCGTCCACTCGGGCGACGAGCGTTGGAGATAAGGAGCGCACCGCTTTTGGTAGCGCAGGGCTTTAAAAGGAAGCTGGAAATTTCTGCTTTAAAATAGAATTTATAGGAACCCTAAAAGCGAGTCTGGTTTTCCTGATAAGGCCGCCGGCTCCTCTTATTATTTTCATTTCGGGGTGCAGCGATGGCAGGATCCCAGCACGCACACACCTGCAGAAGGCATGCTCCCCGAGACCTTTGAGGGCCGACGCGTTCACCGTGCCGAGGTGGAGCTCGTCGAAGAGCAGGTCGGAGTTCCAGGGCAGACACCGGGCGCCGGACTCAGCGGTGCCCACCACTCCTCTGTAGCCCGTGCCCCTGCTTTTGTAGCACTTAGTCTCTGGCACTGCACAAACACACACGACAGGCAGAGACACACGAAGCGAAATCAGCCTGGATAGATTTATTCCAGCAAAAACTGAAGTCAGCTGAGAGAAAATGTCACTTGTCTCCTTGCCTGCCACTATAATTCACACAGCATTCATGTATTCGTGAAAAACCCGAAAATTGAAACACTTATCTTCTATTCTAGATACAAGCAGCACCTAAGTGTGTGTGTTTGGGGGGTATTTATGATTTTATTAGATTTTTGAGTGAAACAGAGTCATGTTACAGTTACTTACCAAGGCTGCAGTCGGGTCCGCCGTAACCGTTTCTGCAGTAACACACTTCCTTTCCGGTGGACGTGATCAGCCGACATGTTCCCTGATTTTTACAAGGGTTTCTGCGACACTCTGAAAACACACGAAATATCACATAATCTATTTACGCATTTTACTGTCAAATGCCATAAATAAAGAAGTGAAGCAAGAGCATCCTAGAGCTGTTCATGAATGCACCGGTGATGGAAGAGATGGAAGAGAGCAGCTCTTCCATCTCATCCAGTTTATTGAACAAATCCGGCCTCGGCCTTACCTGATGTCCACTTAAAGTCCGAGTAACAACAAGTCACATTCACCGTCATGCACAAGTGCAAATATTGCAAAATTTCTTACAAATATTTCTAAATTAGCACCACAAAATCTGTTTTTTGGAACGTGAAAAAGCGCCCCAAAAAAATCACAAAATCCCAGAGGGACTGATCAATGTGAAAAGATGTTTCATATTATTTCGTTTTAAGAAGAACTTACTGAATGCAGAAACAGCTTTTTATTAATATTCCAACAGTCTGTTAATAGGTTTTATCAATACAGTCTCACAAAACTGGTCCTTGAGAACATCTGTGGTGGTGATATGGGCAAAAATGAAAATGAGTTTGTAAAGTGAGACTTACCTTGATGTCCAAATAAAGTGCAGCATTTACTTTAATCTAAATAGAGTTTGGGAGATTTTGCAGCTCGCTCTCCACTGTTTTCTGGAATCCTAACACTGCTGTGTGACACTAAGAAATTTGAAGTAGGTCTGACTCAGGCAGAAAAAGAGTTACTTCATAGTAACGTCTTTTCTGGTGCTGAGGGAGCTCCCTAGTAGTTAATTAATTTGTGCTTCTCATGAATCATGTCCTGGCTCCTCTCCTTGCCGCATCTGGCAAACAAACACATCTCATGGTTCTTTCAACGCTTTTCCAGCCATTCAGCCCAACGTCTCTGGTTCAAGAGTGGCCTAACAAAAGCAAAACAAGACCTCCACGTCCTGGACGTGTCTGTGTGTTGGAGTTCCTGAAACTCTTGAATGGGGCTCGTCTGCTGCTTGGGCAACTGTTTCAACCGCACGTTTTCCTTCGACTCAGTCTTCCATTAACGTGCTTTGATAGTGAACACCCAACTCCTTTCGCAGTGACCACTTATGGGTTTGCTATCTTTGAGGAGGATGTTAATGACTGTGTACATAAGAACTGTCAGGTTTGAACTGACAAGGCAAGATGACGGACAGATGGATTTTGGATTTTCATTAGTTGCATCAGCCTTACTCGTCATTATTAACAGAAGTAAAAGATTTAAATATTAATTCATGTGTCATTAATCTATATAACATACGAGTTTAATTCCTTTATCGCAGTTTCATTCACTCTTTGTGTGATCCATCCATATCCCACTGTTATTTTACCGTTTTACAACCAATCTTTTTTTGGCCTGCTTATGATTTATTGCCTCCTCTCGTTTTGCAAATTCAGACTGAGTTAAATATTAGGCTGTTTCCTTCTTTGCGTCAACCTGCTTGCCTCTTAGTCGGAGTTGGGGACTCTCTCTCTCCGCCACAAATCACAGCGGTGCAGTTGACTGTATCAATTTGATTTATTTATTTTTTGTATTTGTTGTGGAAGTGAACAGATTTTTCTTTTACTTTGGGAAGAACTGATGCAATTTAAGCCCATACCATGATGACAAAAAAAAAAAGGACCACATGGGAGAGTATAAAACGCTCCAGTGATGATCTCTTCTTCATGTGAGAAAATCTGTCAAATTCCCATGAACATCCCTCCGCTAAGATAAAAAGCTCAGCGAGGACCCGCGGGGTGTGTTCTATATAACACCTACCCTGAGTCACTGTGAGTCATATAATCTGCCTTTTATTCAAAGGCAAGGTTACTCCTGCAGCTATGGAGCTGTGATCAAAGAAAGGGAAGGGCTGCTTCTGCTGAGGAGGTTGTTTGAAAAAAGAAGAAAAAACAACATTTTCTTCAGAATGAAAGGGAAGGTGAGCCTTTTCATTCAACGCAGTAGTTTGTTCAAGCTGTTCTTTCTATATGTTTGTGTTTGTATGCCTCAATGTAGACACAATCAAAGCTACGGGTCGTCAGAGAGAAAACGCTGCTTAGGTCAGTGCAACCTACCATCCTGGGTTTCACTTTTTAACAAGCCAACAAAAGGAGGCAACGGAGCACAAACAGGACGCGCTCGAGGCACGGCAACAAAGGCAGAAAGCATATCTTACTTGTGTAGTGGACTCTTTGACAGCTGATTTCCCCCGCCTCACATGTGCACTGTTCCACGTTACGGAGGTGAATTCGTCCCCAAGACTCTCCGATGTCATAGAGCCGCAGGTGTGCGGCTTCATAGCACTTCTCTGAAAGGCAGCGGGTGGAAACGTGAGAGGAGATTAAAGAGATCAATGGAGCGTAGCGAGGATGGATGAGCTGTGCAAAATGCATGCTAAGTGGCTGAGGTTTTTTTTTTTTTATGCTGTTGCATTGATGGCATGTGTTAGAAATGAGGAAACCTTAGTAACAAGTGAGTCAGAACTAAGTGAACACTCTAATTTAACTCAAATGGCTGGCTTGAAATCAAAAGTATGCTAAAAACCAGAATGAATGCAATGATATATTTTTTTTGTGCAAAGCTTATGAAATAAACGAGAAAAAAAAGAAACATTAAAATAAAATTCCCTTTTATGTAATAGTCTTTCACAGGAGCCTTCATTCTCCAAGGACTTTGGAGAAACGTGGTTTCACGTTGCAACCAGAAACTTCACTGTATTTTTTTGGGGACATTTTATGCGATACCAACACAAAGTAGTGCAAAACTGTGAAATCAGAAAAGCAACACGTTTTTCTATTTCTTTATAGCTAAAAATATGTAAACCAATAAATAAGCAGTACTTCTACAATTTACAATTCTGGCCTGTATGGAAGAGTGGCAAGAAGAAAGCCAATGCTGTCAGAAAGCCAGAAGTTGTGTTTGCGTCTCGTCACCGAGTTGCTCAGGTTAAATAAGACCAAAATTAATCTTTCTGCTCTGTGAAGAAAGCACAATGTTTTGATTTATGTGAGCTGTCTACAAATGAACACTGATAATGTTTTTTTTATTAAATGTTGACACTATTATGTCATTCCTCCTATCACGTCACAGTTTCCATTGCTTTGTGTCAGCCTGTCACAGAAAATCCCAGAGAAATACTCTCCAGTTTGTGGTTTAAAGATTAAATGTTTAGACGTTTAGGAGAAATGAATCATTTTTGTTGCTGAATATTAAGCTAACTACATCAGGAAATATGAGTGCTGACTAACTTTGCTCGCAGTGTCTCCCGGTGAACTTCTCGGGACACGAGCACTGAAAAGATCCTGATTGTGGGATCGCTGTGCAGATGCCTCCGTTCTGACAGGGATTCCTCCAGCGACAGGGATCGAGTTCTCTGCGAGACGCACCTCGAAAAGGAAGGAAAATTTAATTTAGTGGAGGAAGTGAGTGAAACCTCCACTCCAATTAAAAAGGACACTCACCAACAGATTGAGCACAGAAGCCCCACTGTCTGTCCCGGTCAAAGTTGTGTGTGAGGGAGCACCTACGACAGAAGAAACAAGACGACGCTTCCTTTTCAACAAGTTCAACAAAGATGAGTAAAATGCACAGATGCTGATGAATTCACAAGTTTTGATTGATTTGTGCATATTGTTGTGAAACACTTGCTACCTCTACAATATTGTCCAGCAGCAAGTTTTGTTAAGTAAATATGTAAATGTTTCTCTAACCCTAACCCTAACCCAATGAGCTGGAAATAACGTTATTCAATCTCATGCTAAGCTGTGCAGACACTCTGTCTGCATTGATGAAGACTTACCCACCTCTGTTAAGGTCAGCGTTGATCATTCACTGGTGACACAGAGACTGAGCAGAAATTGTATCCTATGGATGATTTTCAACATGAAAGTCACCAAAAGGAGCCAGGAAATTATCTGGATGATCTACAAAACTTTTGGGGAAATATTCTGCGGACGGATGAGACAAAAGTCGTGCCTTTTGGAAGGTCTACATCCCATTACATCCGCCATGAAACCAACATTTTCCTTACAGCCAAACACGTTGGTGGTGGTGTGATGATCAGTGTGGTGATCCAGATATGGATGAATTGCTGTAATTAATGGAACCCTGCGTTTTCTACCTGGATGGCTAAAAAAAACTACAATGAAGATTCTGAAGTGGACTAGTCAAAGTCCAGAGCTAAATCGGGTTGAGACCTTACAATAAAACCTTAAACAAGCCGCTCAAAAACTCTCCAACTTGGCTGAAGGAAAGCGGACCAAAGACTGAGTGACACAACCAATTATTAGGCTCAGGAATGTTTTCAGTACAGGCGCATTTTGGTTTGGCTTCATTTGTTCGATAAATGAAATCTGGGTCTCGTTTTAAAAGCTGTTTAATAATCAGCAGCAAAAAACACATTGTTTTTTTTTCCCTTTTTGCATTCTTCCACCACCCACTCATCTTGTCACCTCTCAGTGAATTTACAGCACAGAGCTACAAACCTGCTGCAACACCGCTGAACCCATGAGCTCATCACGGAGACATGTGGGGTCTTATTGCAAAAGCTTTAGGTGTAGGTGGACAAGTGTTGTTGGGCCATATATAATTGCGTATAGGTTGCTAGAACTTGTTGGCATCCACCCTTCCTGTCTCGACTCCAAGTGACGGCAACTGGAAAGATATTCAGCATGTCTTGGGTTGTTTCTTCCAAAATAATAAAAAAGGAAGATGTTACAACTTGAAGTCATAAAAAAAAAAAACCGCTTCATTACGGTTTTATCGTGTCAGCTGTTTATACGCCCCGAGGATGAACTGACAGAAATACTAAAACGTGGTATAAACTTCAGCTGTTATCACAGTTTTAGAGGAAGCGTCTGTGTTTATCTTGAGCTACCTTTTTGAACACAACCGACGGCGATAACTCAAGAGTAATGAAGACATGATGAGTCCCGCCAACACTTCAGCAACGAGGAAATTATGCAAGTCTCCCTTTTGGGGGGCAGATTACTTCATCCAGCACTCTGCTATGATGACACTGCTGCATGAATCCCCAAGCACAGCCAGCTGTAAATAGGTGTGACTGCACTGCTCAAGTTACAAACTGAATCAGCGATCATTCAATGAATCGCTATGCTAACCCGCTAAACGGTGGATGAGAGAAAACAGTCTGAGAGAAGGGAGGTTTAAGCTTGTCGCAGATTAACGACTGCAGGTGTACCTACTGAGGCAGATCCAGCTGGCTGCCGGGGACTCACCATGGTTTGGAGCCGGAGGTGGTGATGCAGCGGTGATGGAGCCATCCACCCTGACGGAAAGGGAACTTGCATTCTTGGCCAGATGTGGTAAGAGCTGGGAGAAGAACCAAAACCGAAGGAAAAAGCGGCTTTCAGTCTGTTCACACAGAGGAAACACTGACATCTCCAAAAAAAAAAGAAAAGAGTTTATACTTCACGATGCCTGGCCAAAAAAAAAAAAAAAATGTTAAAACTCTAAGTAGGAGGAGCTGCAGAGATCAGAGGCTCAGGTGGGAGAGTTGGCCACCTGGGAAATATTTAAGACTGGGGCAGGGTTTCACCTTCCAGCTGGAAAATTACCCTAAACATACAGCCAGAAACATACTGGATCAGAAAGTCTCCTCAGGACCTGCAGTCCTTCATGGACACTTAACTCAAATGATTGCAGATATGCAAAAAGTTTGATGTGTCATCACTCAACGCTGCTAAAAAGTCTAAAATCCTGTACTTACTGCTCAAAAACAGTGAAATGTGCTATTCTACTAAAGTTGGTGAGAAGTTTTTTTCTGGTCAGGACATCTCAAAAGTAAATTTGTTATTTTGCAACCATGTTATTTATTTTTTTCTGTTAAGCTTTAAAATATCAAGATTTGCATATAGCTTCATTTTATTATATGTCTTATGACATCATGTTCAAATATTAAATCAGACGTTATGATCAGTTAGTCAAGTTGGCTTTTTACAAAATACTTTTAGACGGCTACTTTTTACTTTTACTTGAGCAAAAATATACAGAAGTAAAAACTCTGCCTTCAACAGTTTTAAAAACATTAAAAAGTAAAGGTAAAAGCGGGAAACTTAAAATAAAATTAGCTTTCTTCTGCCTTGTCACATTGGAAACATGGTTTTGATGTACACTTTTTTTTTTTTTACAATACCAGAATTTGTTAAATATTCTATATCTTCTCTGTATAATATTGAGCTCAAATAGTTACTCCGTTAAGTAGACTCCAAATCTAATATTTTACTCTTATTCTCTTCTTTTTTCTTCCTTTTTTTTTGCATTATTACATTTTATTTTTTTTACTTGAATAGTATCTGGCTTCTCTGCCCACCTCTGGATAAACACTATATATGCTCTTCTCTTCCCAAAACTTAATATCACTTCCTTTCCAGAGAACTTATACCTCATTTCCAAACATTTGCTCTGACTCTGTTCACCATAACTGAAACAGAAAGCCTACCTGTCTTGGTCGGCGCTATGGAGAACACAATGTCAGATCCAAACACCAACATGCGCTGAAAATCAGTGGAATGACACATTAATTATTTGTTATTCGACTATTCGACTTTTTTTGGTCATATCCGCACTCAAAAAGAAACAAACAAACAAAACAAAACAAAACAAAAAAAACAGGAGAAAACTTACCGCTCCTCCACTGAAAGCGAGTAAGAGAAAAGCCAGCCTGACGTATCCCATGCTGAAAGTTCACATCTGGTGCTCCGGAGAGGCTAATTTCCTGAAGTCCGTGAAGCTGTCACGTTATATCTGTCAGCCTCAGCCAGCTCTCGGTCACAGGAGTCCCGGGAATCCCTGCAAGTAGCGTCCTGTTCCTCACCGTTTTGGGCTGCGATGAGTAAACCCGTTGCGTCATTAGCCTGATCTAAGTCCCGTATCCAGGTTGGTGTTCCCTCTGTTCCTTCTCTGCAGCCGCCCCCGGTTCATCACTGAAGCTCATCGGCTGGGAGGAGAGGGCAAAACTTTCCACCCAGAGGCGGAGAGCAGAGGTGAGGACGCGGGCGGCGGGAGCATTGCCGCACACACACCCCCCACACACCCAGACACACCTCTCTCCCCCCAAAAAAAAAGAAGAAGAAAAAAACTTCTTATTTGTATTAATTATTGATTATACAAGGGTGGAGGACTTACTGGTTGCCTTGGGTGAATTATTTATTTACAAAATAAAACAAATGTAATTTGTTACTGTAATTGAGGAAATTGTGTAATTGCGTTAGTTACAAATGAAAGCAGAAGTTTACATACACTATATAAAAAGACCATGATTTATTTATTTCACATTGTCTGACGTGAAATCAGAATAAATTTTTCCTATTTTAGGTCAATTTGGGTTTCCCTTTTTTTATATATATATTTGCAAAATGCCAGTATAATGAGAAAGGCAATTTTTTAAGGCAATTTTTATTACAGTTTTTAAAGTCAAAAGTTTAAATACACTTTATTAGGGTTTGATACCATTGCCCTTAACCCTCTCAGGCTCAAATTAAGTTGTAGTTGCAGGAAAAATCTGATATTTGGAGAAAATGATCATATGGGGTAGTAATATACAATTCAGACTTTTTTGAGAGAGAGACAATTAAACAGCATTTCAACAGCATTTAACTGTTGCAAATCTGCAACATCTGCCTGGAGAGGGTTAAACTATGTGACTTAAATGCATATTATATATTTATCTTACAGGTAAACATCTTGTTAAAAAGATGAGGCAGTATGATCAAAAGCAGCGTTTATTCTAATTTAAATATTTTATTCTTTTTTTAAATATATCTCTAAGCTCAAGTGTTTCATTTCAAACTTCTGAGTTGGAAAATACATTGAATGTACGTGGAGCGTCGACAATCGTACTCTGTGGTGGGAGCGTGCTTATCTTTACAACTCACTAGCAAGATTGCATCTAAATTCAGTGTTGCATGTAGCACCTGCAACTCTACTGAATAAGTTGAAAGTGGCGTTTGCACGTGGAAAACAACTTGAGTCGATGTTGGTTGGATGTAGAAACAGTGGCCACTTCATATAGAAATGTAACGCAGCAACATTTTGTGTTTGAAGTGTAAAACAGTTTAGCGGCGCTGAATAAACATGTGTGAGGAAACTGAAACAGCCCAAGAGATGAGCAGAGCAGAAAATATTACGGCACTGACATCGGAGAGCTGCGGGACTTGTCACATCTTGACGCAGTGAAAGGACGTGGCTGGAAACACCTGAGCATTTCCACATGCAATCAGACCCCGACAGTGTCTCCATGCCAACCGCATGTTTCTAATATACAAAGTTTTCTCATTTCCGAACACTTTTCATGTTGGGTGATTGGAGGCTATTTATAGGCGTGATTTACTCTGAATCAGAAAGGATCCAAGGAAAATGTTACAGGAGAAAAATAAGTAGCATAATAAGTGTTGCTATCAAAAACGAATATTACTCAGAGTGGGACTTCTTTCTTACAGGACAAACAGTGCTAAAATAAAGGTCACCTTATAAGCAATATAAAGTTTTAAGTTTAAAATAGTTATATCTTTTAATGTGGAGACATCTGAATCCATCCAAGGGACACAACTGCAACCAATTACATCACAGTAATAATAGTGCATTGGACCGAGAGGTAAAGGAAGTTAAGAGTTTAAAATGTAGCGACTGCCACATGTAGCTAATTTCCTGTTCTACCCTAACCACTGGCACACTACGCAGGAGACACCAAACATTTGCTACGTCAGTGAGAACAGAGATTTGCAGCTGATTTTTAAAGATACCTTTAAAAAGGCGTCTTGATTCAAAATAAAATACCAAACGTCTGTGATGCCCCGGCTCTGAAGCAATTAAAGGGGGGAAAGAAATGTTTGGGTCACGGTGAAAGGAATATTTTCAGGTAAATCTCCTCAGCTGGGTCAACATGTTCTGTCATGCTCTTCTTTCAGGAAAGAGAAAGTCCGATTTAAGGCTGCATTTAACATCTGGAAGGAGTTACCGTTCTAATAAGGATCTCATTAATAACTAAACCTTTGAGATAAGGGTGGCATGAAAGCAAAGAGCCAGTCTGATCTTTTAAGCTTCGTGCGTTGTCGGGATTCCAGCTCTGACATGTTGCATCAAGACAAACGACCAGGTCCCACAATCAAACCTGTAATTTTCACCAGCTGTAATAATCGCTCTCCAGATGCTGAGCTGGAAATACAAAGAGGAGGCTGGACGGTTTATCCCTCGATCCCTCAGTGGGAGAAAGCCGGCTCAACAAAGATAACGGCACCATTTATAATTTACAGCACTGCCTGATTTAGCAAATACATTAAGCATAGCAAAAAAAAAAAAAAGTCAAATAGGAGACTTTAAGTGTGTAACAGTAACACTTTGGGTCAGAGCCTAACAGGACTTTCCCACAAAAGGCAAGAATGTGAGTTTGCTGAAACTGTCACCATGAAGGCTTTTTAATCATTCAACAATTTAGACAATCTCAAAACCACAGAAGCAGAAAATACAGACAATAGAGGTACTGTGTAAGGTATTACTGTAACAAAGGAAGACCATTTAACAAGAAATAACTCGTAAATTGTGCTTCGCCCGCTGTTTGATTGTGAAAACAGAGCTCTGCCTGCATCGTTGTTCACCACATACCAGCGGCTTTAAATTAATCTATCTGAAAGTCAAACTGAAACATTAAAACAAGATCAGCTCCATTAGACAGTCTTCCACCACAGAAAAAAAATATTTTAAGAGTTAACCATATGCAACCAACAACATTCGTACTGTAATAGAAAATACTACTCAAAGGTAAGTTTTAGGAATGTATTTTTTTTTCTTTTAAACTCCAACATGGCTAAAAGTTACATGTCACGTAAATATTGAACTATACAAAAAAATATTAACGTGTCACTCTCTAAAAATTACAATACTAAACCTTAAGAACAAAAGTTGTAATCTTAAAGAAATGCACAGTTCCAGTGAGAGGTTTGCACTCACGACAGGCGTGAATGCCAAAATTATTACGGCTCAATTTGAAGCGTTCAGTTTTCCAAGGTACGACAATCGTGAAACAATCACTGCAATGAATTTAAAGTTGTGGATTTTCTCTTTTCCACACATAAACCGCATATTAATAATGGACACCTCCACTACATGCTTGGGGATAATTCAGGCTTTATATTTCACTACTACTCTTTTATACTCAGGCTGTTTTTGTATAATTTAGATTTTTAATGGGCTACAATTTCAAGCTTGTGACAGCGTAAATGAAATTGCTTTAAAGTTCATTCAAATAAATGATCAAAAACTCCCAAATTGCTGTAATCCATGCCGCTCGTGAGCATTTGGGAAGTTTTTACCATAACTACATCTGTCACCGTGAGATTTGTTTCAAAGAAAGCGAACGACATCTTTACATGCAGCTCATAGTTTTACATATCAGACATCAGTGCCTCGGGCTTAGAAAGTGCAGTAGTGTGTGTGTGTGTGTGAGGGTGGGGTTGTTCCCTTCAGACAATCGTGGCCTTGTACAAGTCTGACTGGCAGTCTTTGCCCTCCGACGGGTTTCGGCCGTTCTGAGGAATCTGGGCGTTCCTCATTTTGGTCTGGCACTGCCGCAGCTCGGCGACGTAGCCCTGAAAGCTCAGGCTGAGCTCCGAGTCGTCGCCCTGGGACGCTTCCACGTTTCGGGCTTCTTCTAGGTGGACCCCCTCCACGTCCATCACCTCCTGCGCAGCATCTGCTCTGTCAGCGGGTGATTTGGTGCCGTGGGGTGTTTCTTTTCTTCTCTCTGTGCACAGGAGAAAAATATAATGAGGATGAGGTTTATTTCTTAAAAAAGGGCAAAATATCTGAGTCTTTGAGGATCACCAGAGAATAAAAACTTCCAAAAAGCTGAAAACAACGTATTTTGAGAGGACACTGCTCAAAGCTAGAATTTAAAAGGGGATGCTGGTCTACAGTGTTGATTCTTCTATAACAGCTGCCACTGCTGCATTTACGGTTTTCCTCACAGTGGCAGACACTTAGTTTGTCGCAATACGTTATAAAACAAAAGAATTAGAGTTTGTTCATAACTACATCTTTAATTAAAGGAGTCGGCTTGATTGAAAAGTTCAATTTCTGGGTTGAGAAAATGAATGGACAAGACTTGGAATTCCAGTTGGAATAATAATTTAATATGGCTGCTTTGCATCTAAACTTAAGAGTAGCTGCAGTTTTGCTGATGTTGAACTCATTCTTACACACACACACACACCCACACACACACAGTACCATGCAGCCTCCTTTAGTAAAAATGACCCTATCCTATTTCAAGTACTAAATGCTAACAGTAGCTAGCCTTCCCCTTGACTGCTTTTCCAAATTAATCCAGGTAGTAGTTGTACTAATAGCACAGTTTGTTCAAACAGCCTATTATCACTGAGTCGTGCACATCTAACAACAAGGAAGCACAAACCATAATACAAATAAATATTTAAAGCAGCAGTGAAGACAAAACTGAATAAAAATCTAAATGTAGTGTGAATCTGAAATCCAGTACAATCCAGTAAATGAAATCCAGATGTGTGTGATCTAATGTAATCTAATCAACATGGCAGCATCATCCTTTCCTTCAGCCGTGACAGAGAAGCTAGTGCTAATAGGAAAATGGAGGATACTTTATCCAAAAAAACCAAAACAAAACAAAAACAGTTACAGGTTACACAAAGCTTCAGACTATTGCTGCAGTTCATCTTCAAGGCTACGGTGTAATGGTTTAGGTCATGTTCATCTGTCAGAATGACCTAGTTAAAGTCCAGATTGAAAACAATTGAGAATCTCTGGCATGATTTGAAAACAGATGTTCGGGAAGACTCTCTTGTCAGTCTACTGAGCTTGTTTTCAAGAAGAGCAGCCAAATGAATATCCGTCTCCGTCTGTACAAAACGGGTAAAAACGCCTCAAAACATCCAATGCTGTAATTGCAGATAATGCTGGATCTGCACTTTACAGATTCTCATTTGTCAAAACTTTTGAACGCTGTGAGTCGATCTCCTTCCACGTCACAACCATGAGCTACTTCCTGCAGGTATATTACATAAAAAACAATAACAGTTATAGTTATAATTTGAACAAATGTTAAAGAGTATTGTTTTATTAAGCTCTGAAATGAAGAGCAAAGGTAAATTTAGAAAAATGTTTTTAAAAGGCCCAGTCATACTTTGAGTTCATTTCCTCTGAGTCATGTTTTGTAACATCAGATCGGTTAAGAGGAGTCTCATCATTTCTGCTTTTTTTTTTCCCTTTCTTCCAGTCTTCTTAGCTTTAATCATCACTTCACTTTGATACTTTTATGTTTCTTTGTTATCTCATTGCGCAATCGGCCGCTTTCACGACGCGGCCGATGGCCCAAGTACTTCTGCTCCGACTTGCTTAAGCTGGGAGAGAACTGAATGAAGACGAGCTCAGCAAAAGACCCGATGACTCACTGCTTTGATGTCATATAGCATGTTTGTAATCAGAGTTTTTATACCCAATTCACCCGACTGACCTCATAAAAATGAAAGATAATGATCAAGAAAACATCCTCCTACATTGAGCTACCGCCCCCTTCTCCAGGTGGAGCCTAAAGTTTTGTGATGAGCGATAAAACCTTCCACAGTGTGGCCCCACAGACTCTAAACACAGGGCAGCAGGGCTCAGACCGAGCACTTCACCACAGAACTGCAGGCTGTGATTCATTCATGTTCTGCGTGGCTGTAAACAAATCCTGCGAGCCAGCCTCCACTTCCCCTTTCTGAAAAACACCGACATGAAACAACGTGGATGAGTGACCTTCCTGAACTTCCAGGAGAATTCAAGAAGTTGTGAAAGAAGACGAAGTGTTTCTGCTGAGCTGGATTTTGGGGACAAGTAAAGTTCTCAGCTTCCTTGTAACGGCTTTTGCCATCTTAACATTCACGGCAGTGGGTTCTTCCACAGCGAGCGATGCATCGGCGGCGGCACGCAGACATGCTGGGTGACACGTGTGATGAATTGGAGTGCGTCCAACGCTATAAATTATTGATGCCGAAATGGAAGGCAAACAAAAACAGATGGTGATTCTCACATCTGCTGCTGTTTAAAAAAAAAAAAATGAAAAAATGTAGCTCAGGATATAATCTGAACTAAGTTCTGATGGTTTTCTTGTAAAATATTAGTGGGGAAAAAATTGTTTCTAACAATAATTTCAGCTAAGCAACAAACAGTTTTGGAAACGGTTTATGCAGATTATGATTTAGTTTTTTGGGTCTAAACTCCAGAATATTCAACATTCAAATTTTAAAAACAAAAAAATAATATGATAACTTGATAGAGAATATTTATCCAAGTATTAGTGGGGGAGTGTGTATATATTTGGGTAAGTATACCATTCATGTCAATGATCAGCTAATGTAATTTTGCCACAGGTCTGTAAATATTTAAATAAACTTTCAAAATAATTGATTATTCTGGATGATAGACTGGAGAACAATCAGCGAACCAATAGATTTACAACTATGCTTTTGGTGCTAGTTCCTGTCTTTCAGCCACAAATGGCATTCTGTGGTGAAGCCCTCCTGTAGTTGCAGGGCTTGTTTTGAGTTAAGAGAGTTGAGACAACATGGAGGATTCTTGTGTATCTTACTTCTGTTCACATAGTGACACCTCCCTCTGTGTTGTTTTGCTCTGTGCAACAACACGTCATCATCTGGCATTGTTTAAATGTAAGTTTTCGATACTTCAGCCGTCAAACTGTGCAGTCGGACATGTTAAAACAATAGGGGTTTCAACACAGCCGGTGTCTCCTGCCCTCATGGCAGCAGCAGGGTTGGAGCAGACCCAGGAACAGTCTGCACCGAGGCCCGCTGCCAGAGATCTGTGCCTCTGACTGTCAGATGGATAATGAGGCTGGCCCGGGGTCAGCGCCTGTCGGCTCTGAGGTCTGTCGCCGGGGACAACTGGAGGAAGACCATGAAAGAGCCTGAGGAAAACTGGAGTCATGCTGCGCCTCGAAGCACACCGCTGAAACGAACAAGACCCGGCTTTGGAAAGCATTCAGAAGGAAGCCATAAATCTAAGTGACGCACCAAATTATGACTCAATAATAGAAATACGCCAAATTTTCCTTTGAATGGTTCCGACGAGGATAGCAGAGGGCAGCTGCTACTACCACCTGCAATTATCAACAACATATATACTCTTAGTAATTTAGTAATAGCTTTATAGATTTTGCTGCTGTAGCTTGACCTGCTTTTCACACAAACCAATGTTAGTTTGGATAGTTGTTTTTTTTTTTCTATGAAGTATATTCTTCACTTTATAAACGATTCATTTTAATTAACTCTAATAAATATTTATTTAAGAGTCCCAGGCTCTTAAGGGTGTAAGGCAAACAAATTATTACTCATTTGAAGTTCAGGATTTTTAAGGTTATTTCTTGTAAGCTGAAAGTTACTCAATGAAGGCTACTTTACATTGCAACTTTGGTTTCCTTTTTTTTTATTGGAATAAAGTTCATAGTGAAAACATTTTAATAAATAACTAAAATAAAAGTTTTTGAGAAAAAACATAATTTAATAGATTTTTTGAAGTAAACAAAAAAAAACTACTTCTAACATGTTATTATTGTTAGTAAGGTTTTGTTTTTAACTCAACACACATGATTCACTTTTCAAGTTTTATAATCATCATTTAAGGGTTAGCACTCTACGCTTTGATGCGTCAATGGGGATAATCTTGTTATTTCTACATGCTCTACTGAACTAATAACTTTACAGCAGTGTTATGTGTTATGTGGCTTAAACACAATTGTAAAAGTAAGCAAAAGGATGAATGGTTAATCTGCGCCGATGATAAACGACTGCTTATTGGGTTAGGGTTAGATCTGTACTCTGTGAAGGACTTTAGACTATGTAATGTCGCCCCCTTGTGGACGTCCATTCAACCAACAGAGCAGCTCCAGCTCTCTGGATTGAGACCAGGTCCCCCTCAGAGTTTAATTTTAACTGTTCAATGAGGGATAATTTGCACCTTGCAGGCCAAGTTAATGCAATCACACCGCATGCCAGGCTGGAAACACTTAGGATGCCTTTGCACTTTAGGCCCCATTGCTTTTTGTTTTACTGCAGCAGAAACTGCTGCCCAGTTTGAAGCTTTCTAATAATTACACATGCTCTCGGCATGGCGCCGAAGAATGCTTTTATCCATCTCCGCTGTACTTCTGTCAGTGTTTCATCACGTGCGTGGAAGTGATGGGCACATCCGTGAGAACAGCAGAGGGCGTCAGTAATGCACAAATTAAGCAGGAACTGATGCATAGGAAAATGTTCTTTTCCCCTCTCTGGATGCATTCAGAATAAGTCTTTATTTTTAAACATACTGTGAAGCCCGACCAGCACGACTTGCCAGCTGAATACAAATTCAACAACTCCATAAAGTCTACAAAAAGTGGGAAAAAGCAGAGGCGTGTTAAACTTGTTGCTATTCCACGTTTTCCAGCAGCGAGGTGGCTTTACTGAATCATAGCCGTGTTTCTATTTTGGCTGGTGGGAAAGAAAAAAAGTAAGAGAGAGAGAGAGAGGAGATGGATGAGAAGCAGTAGTGACAGTATCTATCTGTAGCGCAGTCAATCCGAGGATAAGGTTACCATGGCTCCCGGTGGTGGGAAGAATCGGTCTGATGCGCTCAGCGACCAGAGGAGACTGTGCCATCCTTCCTCGTCATCATTTTGTTTTTTTTTGTTTTTTGTTTAGATCTCATGAAGAGACGTTGATCCCAACTGGATGTCTGTACACATTTACTGTGGAAGCAGCCTTCGATATAATCAACCGTTTCACTGTGAAAACTCTAAAACAAGCACAATGAAGCAATGCAAAGAAAAGACAACAAAAACCGTTCCCCTTCTTGATCTCAACAGGTAAACCAGCAAGTAGTGAAGCAGAAGGTGGACAAAAAGACAAACTCCACGGATCCAGAAAATCAAAGTACAATAGAGCCCAGTCTGGAGGGTTTATGTGGTATGTCAACAAAAGGAAGGTAACTTGGTTTTCAAATTGTTTAACAAGTAAAATATAGCTGTGACGCGCATTTATAGTTGCTTTGGAGATTCTTAATAGATATCATGTCTGGACTTTGACTAGGCCATTCCAACACATAAATATGCTTTGATTTAAACTCCATTCATCGAGGGTCAGAGTCCGACTGCGTTTAGACACCTCTGCTTCAACATACCTATATTTAATAACTAGGTCAATTGTAGGGCTCTGTAGAAGACGACTGCATGCTGAGGAGGTAATTCAGCCTCTGGGTTCAGGTGTGCTGACTCAGGGACAGATCTAAACGTTGCAAGAGGCCAGCCTTTGAGGACTAGAGCTTGGCAACCCCTGATCTAAACCATTTCATTGCAGCTCTGGCTGCATGTTGAACCTCCATCTCAAATTCTTTGCAGCCTCTAGCAAGTTTTCTTCCAGTGACTTATCAACTCTGAGCAGATTTACTTCAGTGTCTGCTGGAGGAAAGCATGATGCTGCCACCACCATGACGATGAGGATGATGGGTCAAGTTTAGTCTGTTCTTACAAACTTTATTTTCCTGCATGGTTTGTCGGTCACTGGCATATAAGAAAAACAAAAACTTCTCTACAGCATGATGATGTCACCACCACGTTTTACAGTGGGTGTGGTGTTTTGTTTTTTTTAATCACACATAATGTTTTGCATGGAACCAACAAGCTCAATTTTCATCCCACCAGGGCAGAACACCTTCTTCCTCTGCATGGCTTGTGGAAACTTTTAGCTTTTCTTTCTTCTTGCCACGTTTCCAGAAATGCCAAATTTGTGGATTGCACATGTGATAGTTGCCCCATCAACAGATTATCCCACCTCAGCTGTGGATCTCTGAAGTTTATTCAGAGTTACCAGAACTGTCTGATTAATGCTTTCCTTGTCAGATTAGGTGGGTTGCCATGTCTTGGTGGATTTGCCAAATTCTTCTCAAGGCGTGGGATTTTGTTTCACAATCTAACTCTGCTTTAAACACGTCTCCACAACTTCCTCCCTGACCTGCTGCGTTCCTTGGTCTTTATGATGCTGCTTGTTCACCAATGTTCTCTGAAAAACCTCTCACAACAATTCGGATTAGTAAAATAAACAAGTAGACTCTTCTTACTAAATTGATTACTTCCAAAGGCTTTTGTTGGGTATCAGAATAAAGGGGGTTGGGCTCAAATGCCGATCACAATTTAAGGTTTTTGTTTGAAAAAAATATGAAAACCACACATTATTTTGCTTCCTTTGTGTTGATCTATCACATAAAATCACTCTAAAACACATGACACAATGCAAAAGAGGATTATGAACACTTTTGCAAAGCACTGTTAAGCCACACACAACACAGCAGCGATCCCAACAAAAAATAAATATTATCACACAACGAGAAAGCAGATCAAGCAAACAAAAGACTGAACAAACAGGCCACAGTGAATGATCTGAGCAAAAATCACACCGCTCGAGCGATGCCGGCGCTCAACGGGTGCGCGCAGGAAAAGTACACAAAGGAGTGGGAGCTAATGAGGAGAACGGCACAAGATGAAAATGAGACAGAGCTAAAGGGGAAAACTGGAAAAGGCATGCGGAGGCGGAGAGAGAAGGCGGCAGCGGGGGCTGCTGGGAGAGAAAACTGATCTCACGAACGTGTAAAAAGACAGGACGAGAGTGATTTCCAATTCTGACATTTATTAGATCTATTCAGTCACAGGTACAGAGTTTATTGGCAGTGATTATCTACAACAGGCACCTATAGAAGGAAGCGAGCCAGATAAGGAATGACGGGCACTTCAACAATGTCACTGACCAATGACTATTTTCCTACTGCTCAGATTGCTGCAACATGAGCCGACAAAGTTTGGTGACTCACTGCTTTTAAGGAGTTGTGAAGGAAAGAAATTTTAGAAAAAGACAAAAAAAAAAAACTCTGATGGTGACATTGTTGAGTTGCTCTTAACTAGAAGTGGTGGGATGGAGAGGAACACAGCATTTGTTTGTAACGGCTGTTCAGGATTTACAGTTTCATGGTTCTGGATTACTATAGCATCTAATATCACCACTTTCAGTTGTTCAGCTGGTCTCAACTCTACTCTTCAGTACAACATTGATTGTGCAACAAATACTGATCAGAAAACCTGTATGTATTTCCTTTTTGTTTGTTTGTTTTAATAAATCATAAGACCTGTAAACAAATCACATTTGCATGCACCCGAAACTATAAAACAAAGTGGAAATATAGCCAGCTGGGGAAATCCCAGTCACATGTTCAACCCCTAAAGTTTGCAGCACTGGACTTTTTCAGGTGAACATCACTCACGGGAGAAAATATACACATCACTATTTACAGGAGTGTTACAAGGATCACACACACACACACTTCCACACACACGCTCACAGACTTAGAGTTAAACAGATCAGGCAAATTGAGGGAGTCAACTTCAATTTGTCATTAAAGTGCGTCAGTCGGTATAGAAGGAGTTTTGCCATAACAGTGGTACTATTGTGACAACACTATACACACACACGCAAGTACAGTTGCATTTAAAGTAATATCAGTCCAACTTCATGAACCAAATGAATCACTGTTTTTAGTTAAATAAATATTTTCTACATAGAAAACAAGGCTATGCGTAGTAGAGTAGCAGGAAAACCACCAGATGAATCAGTCATGACATGCATGCTGCTGATTCTGTGTAACTGAATCATTAATTTAAAGAGTGTTTTCATACAACAGCAGCGTGGAGTTCAATCAGTGAGGACAATCATTCAGTGAACAAATGGGAGTCAAATAGGAGGCTTTTATTTAAGAACAAAGGCTGAAAATGTCGCAAAGAGAAGAAAAAATTCTGTCATAAAGTTGACTGGGGAGGAGGAAACACTTAAAGAAGAGGCAAAATGGTACGCTGCAAAGCTGCTTAGCTTAAGCAGAGCGACAAGAAAACTGAAAAACTACCATTTAAACTGATTAAATAATAGCCACAAATTTTCAGCCACTGCTACATCCAGATTGATCAAAGAAGATATAAAGTTGCTTGTGAATACTGAAACAATTACAGATTGCAATGTGAAGCAAAGCTATAGACAAACACTCCTGCAAAGTCCCAACATTGAAAAAAAAGACTTTTAACTAAACTCTAAACTAGCCTAAAGAGAAATGATGCAACATTTTATTGGCAGATCAAACCAAGATCATCCTTTCATGTTTTGGGTAACTTTACTCCAAAGAGCTGAATTCAAGCCACAACAGACCATGTCTATCACAAATTACAAATCATGGATCAGTTTGGATATTTCAAAACACTTAGAGAGTTTTGACATATTATGCTGAGGAGGAAATACGATGACAATTGGTGGTCTTGTTGTTTCTTGCTGAAACAACAAGAAATGTTTGGCATTGGTCTTGGTTTCAGACCAACACCATTAACATTTATTAGCAGTCAGCCCAAACCTAGAACTTTCAAACTTATTAGGTGACAGTAAGCATGCTGTTTCTGAGACTGTAATGTGGGCTTGAAAATTTGGCCAGATGTGCAAGAACAAAGGTAGACTCTATGTGAAACATATTTGAACACTAGATATAAAATTTGTTTGGTGGTTCAAGCTGCATCCGCAATCATTTTAAATTCCTACGGTCGATCCTTGATTTTGTGAAGTGCAATTTTATTTAAATATTCTTTTTCTCCACTTTCCGTAGAGTGAGAACAGATTTATTAATTAATTATTATTTATTATTCATCCTGTAAGTTGTAATATGATATAAAGGGTTCATGAATCATTAAACTAAACACACTGTTATTAATTTGAACACAACTGCACACACATACACACACACAGACACACCCCCACAGTACTGGTTTATTACTGGTTTGTAGAAATACCTGAACTGGACTTTCCCTCTCCACCTGTGTCGTGGGACGGGGGGCAGGGTGTCGGTGGGGTGAAGTTGGCCTCAGGGAGGCTGCTCTCCAGGGACGGGAAGGATGGAGGTGAAGGGGGTAAGAGAGTACTGTTGGGGCTGCTGATGTC
Source organism: Brachyrhaphis roseni (assembly GCA_903066815.1). Lineage (NCBI taxonomy): Eukaryota > Metazoa > Chordata > Actinopteri > Cyprinodontiformes > Poeciliidae > Brachyrhaphis > Brachyrhaphis roseni. Next base: position 44,180 of record CAEFZY010071492.1, read on the forward strand.
GCCCTCACCCACGAGGGTCAGGTCGGCGTGGGCGTCCTCTTCCACCGTGCGGAGGCTCGGCCGGGAGTCAGGGGGCCGGGAAATGGGGGAGAGGTGGGTGCCAAACGTAGAGTGGCGAGGGGGAGGCAACAGGCACCGCCTGGACGCTGAGTGTCCGTTGGCGCTGGAACTGAGGGAGGAGTCCAGGCTCTCTGAGCGCAGAGCGGCCGTGAGGGACCCGCGGGGCGGCACGCCGTTCTCTCGGCTCGGCTTCAGGGAGGCTGGGGTGGAACAGGCCAGGTCAGAGGAGGCGGAGCAGGAGGAGGTGGGTGGAGTCAGGCGGAGGAAGTCTGGAAGCACCAGGTCTTCTTTTTTCAGAAGCCCGCGCTGGTCGTTGGCTCGGGTGCTCTGGGCTCGGCTTAGCAGCTCAAAGAATTCTAGAACAACAACAAATTTTCCTTCACTTTGGCTTTTCGAACGGATCAAAGACGATAGTTGGTTTGTAAAAGCGCCGTAGCCACCTCCCATCAGACACAGATCCTTATCAGTTAGTCCAGAGGCAAAAGCAAAGCACAGAAGTCCACCAAAAGTTAAAATAACAGAAAAGAGAAATCAAGAAAAAGGGGGGCATTTACCTTCAGCTTCATCTATATTTATCTTTTTCTGTTTTCTCTTTTCCTCTGGGAGTGCTGAGGCTGGTCCAGCTGCTCTCACAGAAATGTCCTTTGGTGCTGACCTCTCATCTCCCTGCAGATGCAACAATAACAATGCACTCTGTTAGGGGATGGAGGCGTGGGGTGGGTTTGGGTTGGGTGGGGAAGGTGTGGTCGCAAGAGGGAAGCTAAGCACGATCTGCTAAGCATTTTACTAAGCAGAGTCCTGATTTACTTGACCCCTGTTCAATAGCAGAGCTCATCCATCTGTCGGCTTCGTGTCTTTACTGATCTAAACTTTGTTTTTGTTTTTGTCCCGTTGTGCTTTTTTTTCTCATTAATACAGTTCTTTAAAGCAGGGAAAATGTGAATGAGTGCATCAGCAATAGATTGATTAAGAGTGGAGAATAAAAGAAAACACTGACAGATCAGCATCAAGTGAATGTTAATAAAGACAAATTTGGGAAACCCTGAAGTAATGATGAACATGGCAAAAGCAGCACAGCAATAGAAGAGGACAAAACGACACCACCATAGGACCCATTTCACTAGACATGTATAAAGGTAAAATGTGTCTCTAGTACTCACTGCAGCAGAAAAACTCCTGGTCGGAGGGTGGCCTTTTAGAGAGGAAGACTTGGATTTTTCTATTTGACAAACATGGAGAGAAGACATTAAAATTCATCAGTTTGAAAAGAGGAAGAAGCAGTGGACACTTGAGACAGATCTTATTCTGTAAAACCGAACAGTGCCTCGCTCGGACTTCTTAACGTTTTGTCTCAGTGGAGGAAAATGGTTTTCAGAATGTTTTACATTTGCATTAAGAGGATGAAAAATCTGCTGTGATGAGGACTCCTGCTGCACTTGAAGTGCTAAGAAATAACTGTATTACTAGAGCAACACAGTTTGTGTTTAGATTAAAATAATTTAAAAAAAAACTACAGAGAAAAACAAAACTTCAAACAAACCAATACCACAATCACACATAAACAGGCTGACCAATCAGCAGTCAAATGGATGGTCTGATTGAACCAAATAGGCTCTGGGCTGAACCACTTCAACTTAAAGGGAGGAATCAGATTAAAAAGCTAAAAGCAGCTTATTCACATGGTTCCCCAGAGCATGGAGATAAGGTGAAATATCAAATAGAAATCACTTGAACTCTTAAAAAAAATAAACAAAAATGTAGTTTCATACTAACATAAAAATCATCAACTAATTTAGTAATCAATTAATTGTTAACTGGAGTCTATAAACTCAAAAAGGGCCATTTGCTAAAAAAGCAACATGCTCAGAGCAGTAATTAAGCCAAAACCTTACAAAAAATATAAAGCTTTTGCATTTAAGATAATAAAAAAAACTGTCTTTATAGTAGAACAACATAGTTTTAGCTTCACCTGGTTCAAATTCTGTAAAAAAAAAAAAAAAAAAGAAGAAAAAAAGGCTCCTATTAAGAGCCTTTTGCTGTCCAATTATTAATTGGTTATAAAAAAAAAAAGAAACAACACATCTGCCATGTATGGTATTGATGGTCAGACGTAATGACTATTTTTTAAGCCACATTTGTGTCTTTTGCTACAAGTTTAGACAATGTTAATTTTCTTATTTAGAAAAGGGATTATTTGTTTGTTTGCATTTTTAATGTATTTCTAATATTGCATACAAAATGCTTCTAAATCTGATTAATCATCAAAATAATCAACAGAAGAAGAACTGAGTTACAGCCCTACTTTAATTGTTTGACACCAGAGGTGATACAAAGTTTTGTACATTATTTCTCATCACATAGTTTTATCTCATTAAATTATAAAATAAAAACATAAATACAACATAGAATCACTCACAAAACTCATCAAAAGATACTTCCTCAAACAAATATTTGTTGTGCACTCCGCTAATCCAGCCCTTATGGAAGAGGGGCAAGCAGAAAGTCATTGTTGGAAGAAAACAATAAAAGAACCTTTATGATTTGATCAATGAAGATACTCTGGTCAAAAGAGATTTTTTTCCTGTCTAACATACAAAATGCTCTGTGTGGCAGAAAACTAACAACTAACCCCAACACTAACAAAGCCGTTGAAACATTCTAGTGGCGGCATCATACTGCGGGGTACTTTCTTCTGCGAATCTACATCGCATTTTGAGTAAGGTGATTTCAACACAAATACTACAAGCAAATTTTTCCTTCCTTTTTTTTTTTTAAACCAAAAAAAACAAATTTGAAAACGGATGTGAATACCTTTGCAAGGCACTGTTGGGTGCACAAAATGGGACAATTTGAAAATCAATTTAAAAGCATTGGACTATTTAGAGGTATTTTAAGGGGGAACTATTTTCAGGTGACTCACCTTTCCCTGAACATGGGTCCGCCCGCTCCAGCACAACACGCAGGCCGTCCAGACTCGATATGGGGGCCCCCAAATCCAGCGGCTCCGTCTCTCCGCTCTAATACCAAACACAGCGTGTTAGCTTCTTCATCTATTGCTCGGTAAATACCTCACAGAATGTGGCTGATATTCGTCTGTGATTTATTCATAAGCCCTCTTTCAGCTTTGGTCTACTGCATAAATGCAGTTATAATGCCTGGAAGCCCACAGGACTAAAATAAACCTGACAGGGGTTAATGAGTGGGCCAAAGAGTCGGCATGTTTGAGGGGTGTCGTCATTCTTAATTGTAGCCCTGCTGCTCCATCTTCACATGCTGGGCTGAGTCAGAGCTCTAACCACCATGTAGAGATGGAAAAGGATGTGGTCGTCTCCCTTCCCCCCTGACCATGATACTCCACCCTTATTGCACAGGCCACTGTGTCTCAAAGCAATAAAGCATTGTCGAGAACTCACTATTTTGGCCACAAGATCACTGAGATTCAGGCCATATTTTGCCACCACGGGACGGAGGACCTCTGTGACTGGTTTCGTGGGTTTGGCTTTAAGACCCACGGAGCGATTAATTGGCACAAGGTCCAACCTAAAAGCAAACACACGGCGAGAGTTACGGAGGACGCAGCTGAAGCAGAACCAAGACAGAAATTAAGTGAAGGTTTTATACCGAAACAAAGTACGCTTCTCCAGTCTTAGGTCTCGTGAGCAGAGAGTCATGCAGTCTTGATCCAAAACTAGAGGCTAGAGGAAGGAAATGCAAAACATCCTGTTGTATTAGATTCTGTTTATATTTGTCTAACCAGATTAGAAAAGGCTTATCTATCTTAATAAGTTAAGGAAAATCTTTCCTAACCTTCTCTCCTCCCACGAGGAACAGATCCACAGCAGCAATGTTGACGCAGATGTTGCGACACAGATCTTGGAGGACCTCTCTAACGGAAGCGCCTGGCCGCAGAGTGATGGAGGAGCAGGAGCCGTCGGGCAGCAGCACGCTGCAGTGTCTGGACGAGCGCTCCCACGCGCCGACTGAGTGGCGATTGTCAGACTGAGGACACAGGATTCATAAAACCGGACAATTTGTCGCTCACCTTTGTTTATATTGCTCAAGAAAAACAGTGTGTGGGCTTAAGCCAATTGGAAAAAAAGATAAAATTCTCGCCTATTACGATTAAATCATGGTATTTTGGGCTCTGTGTTTCCATGGCGATCTGACCAGAGGGAACTTACCTCCATTTTGGCAGCAGAGACAGAATTGGGGATCTCCAGACTGGCGCTTGACGACAGGGAGCCCTGGGACTCTCTCCGACCGTTACTGCCCCATAAGTCTGCAAGACAACAGAGGAGGATGAGCCTGATGAAGAAAACACCTTCAGGTTTATAACACTGGTTCACCACCAAAAAAATGGATCATTCAAAAGGTTATTGGTTTTGTTTTGAATTTCAGAAGTTTGCACATACTAAGATAACTTTAGACAATTTTTAAAGTTCAATTGACGAGATCATAGTTTCATAAGCTTCTGATACAGTATTAATATATTTTAGGGAATTTTCCTTTTGTGCCATTTTGTAAAAACAAAAAAAAGAAAGAAAAAAAAACAACAGAAAAGATGTAAAGGAAGAGAAATATCAATGTTAATATCTGTTCAAAGAATTATGTGCAAATTATGTTATTATGTTTAAATAAAAAGGGTGAACATTGCAAACCTTCCCAAATGTTAAGTACAGGGTTGGCAGCATGATGTTATGGTTGTTTAGTTGCAAACACAGGTAAAAGTTAAAAAAAAATAAAAATAAAAAAAAATCTGCTAAATGTACAACATAATTCTGCCAAATACTAAGAAAATGTAAGATATGTTCTTTATCTGAAGAAAGTTGAACGAAATCTGTAAAAAAATTACATCTTGCATTATTCTGAAATTTAGAAAACAGAAATCCATTTTGTAATCCTTCAACTGTACATGAAAGTACTATATTAACTATATTTTAGAAAAGCTGCATTTTTTGGACTTTTTGTTAGTAAATCAGATAAAGCACCAATAAAAACTGTTAAAGCTGCAAATACTGTTACAGTATCTACTGTAACAGTAGATAGCAAAAAGTCTGCTTGTTACAGTATCTACTGTAACAGTATTTGCTGCAGACTTTTTGCTGCAAAAGTCTGCACAATTGAACATTTAGTCTTAGCTCAATAATTAAGAATGCTAAGGATTTCAGCAATCAGAGCACAACGGTCACTAATTCCCACCCAGATTAATGTCTCCAATGTCTTTCTTCTTAGGTCCCTTCCCAAAGCTCCTGTTGCGAGACCAGGAGAAGAAGATGCCACGCTTCTTATCTGCGCTCTCGTCTTTGGTGTCTTCATTTAATGATTTTCCTGACCTCTGCTTTCTGATGTCCTGTGTGTGGAAAAAATAAAAATCTCATATTACCCTTGACTCTGGACATGTACAAAAGATGCCAAAAATGACACTTGCACTTATGGAGTCCGAGTTAAAAAATAAAAATAAAAAATTGCTACCTTTTTGGGAGTGGAGAGGGTGGAGCGGTCAGAGCTGGCGCTGTGTTTGGAGGGCGCGGGGCTACAGGGGATCTGGTAGGGGTCCGGCAGCGGCTGACCGTCCTCCTCAGCGCGCAGACACTCCAGGTAGAGGGAGGACTTCAGGAAACGCGAGTAGCTGTCGAACTTCATCAGGTTAAAGATCTAAGGACACACAAAGAACAGAGTGAAATTGAACCTTTGGAGTCTACTAATATCCTGAGTCTGAAGACAAAAAGAACAAAGAAGAAAGGCAGTCCCAGTAATGACATGCAGTCCCAGCTGATGTTATGACAGCAGTCTTAACCGTCCACATGTAATCATGCTAATCTACTAGCTGGAAATACACAGATCTTTGACTGCATGTCTATGGCTCCCTGTCTGCATAATGTGTGTTGGATTCTCTGTGGGTGTATGCCAGTTTGTGTTTATCTCTCTGGTAAAGCCTCTGAGCCTTTCTGTAAACAAACCCAGATGGCCACCAAAAAAAAAGGAGATAAAAAAACCCAATATGCTTCCACAAAGCGAATTGAGGCTAGATGAGAGCAAACCCCCGAGAACACACGGAATCCCTCCTGTATTAATGCTTTCCAGAAGATGCCTTCACTATCAACAGCTGATACCTTCAAACAACACGGCTGACTTTAAACACGCAGGGGTTCTAGTACCTGTAGCTGCTGGGTCTTGAACATTTCAGGCTGAGGTGAGGTGAGGACGTCGTCTGCCAGCTGGGCCTGGCTGTCGATGTTCACTGGCATGGTGGCCTTGCTGGACAGGAAGCTGTTGTAGATCTCCCCCGCTCTCTGGGACAGCTGCAGGCAGCAGAGTTGGTGAGGTTAGCTGCTGCTTCACACGGTCGTATTTAAATATTGGTGACAAAACCTAGCAAAGTCCAAGAAACCACTTTTTGCTCCAATTCTCTAACAGTGAACTTAGGAGATTTATTACAATCTTCCTGCACTTCTGCAGGTCCAGATTTTTAGTTTTTAAACAGCAAGTCCTTTGTCTGTATTTGGATCATTTTTAAAATATAATTTACTACTGATATTTATCTACTACGTTCGGGCTCTAAATAAAACTTTTTAAAATATCCACTCAAAACACACGAAGGACAGACAGACAAATGGGAAATGAAGATGCAGAAATGTAAAAATGATCTGAAAATACAATTTCTTTTCCATAGCGCTATGTTTATTTAACTTTTTTAGTTTTCCCATTTTGAATAGCGGCTAAGTGTAAAGTCTTTGTGTCTCATCACATTTACAACCCAATGAAACAGGAAATCTTGGAGTATCTACTAGAAGCTCACTGATGAACTTCAAAAAGTGGAATAGGGCAGAAAAAATTCATTGGATTAATTATGACTACTGAAATCATTGTCAACCGATTAACTAATTGATTAATTGTTAAATGGAGTATTCAGACTCAGGCAATTTACTGAAAAAAAGCCCCAACATATTCAGAGTAGTAATTAAGTGAAAACTGTATGAAAAAATATAAATCTCCTGTCCTGTAACTTCTATAAATGATCTTTGTCAGTGGTGCCAATAAGTGTGGAGGGCTCTGAGTGTCACATCAAATATCACCCCTATAATAAGCAGCATCTGGTTTCATCTGTAGCTGCTCTTACCTGCTTTTTGTCTGTTGCAGGGACATGACTGAAGTATTCACAGGCCTGCCAGAACAAGATATTCTCCTCACTGAACTCTTTCTTGAGAAATTCCTGTGGAGGCAAACCAGAGGTTTTATATAATCGGAAGCAGCCGACTGTTTTCTTGTCTTACCCAGAGCTGTTGCTGTTGAGACCATTAGTGAGGGCAGAAATTACTGGGTGCAACCTATGAAGACTGGTGTATTGTAAGTGTGGGCGCAGGATGGTGTGGGCGAGAGAAGCTGATCAGTGAGGAAGGAGGATCTCTGAAGCCAGCACTTATTGCCGAGCTTTCTGAAGGTGTTATGGGCTACTTTCAATGAAACATCTTTAGTGTGGGAGGACAGAGTACAGTATAACAAAGGTGGCTCTGCTTAAAAGGATGACTTCTGATCAACTACTCTGAACTGGAACCATTTTCAAATTCCAGCACACAATGCATGACTATGTAGACATGTACATTGTTGGCTCCGACTTTGGCTAACTTCAGAAGTCAACTCAAATTTCTTCATGAAGTACATGACATTTAGCAAATGTAAACCTCCAAGTTATAAATTCATAACTAGCCAATTCCTCCAAGAAATCAGACCAGCTAGAATGGTTGAATCATTATTGCCACAGTTCTGAACAATCTTCCTCCACAAAAGAACCAACTGAACAATAAAATGCTTTTTCACACTGTTTTATAGCATAATATGTCCCAGAAAACTTGGGAAAACTTCTTCAAGTCAGTCAGAGAGAAACTTTATATCAACTTACCGAGAAGTAACGCACACCCAAGGGATCCTGGAGAAGCCGCTCGAAGCAGGTGGACCAGCCGGCCACCCGTTGATCTGTGGACCCCCGATGGCCACGGGCCCCTGGAAGACTTCCATTGCTGGTCAGGCTGCTATGACTGCAGCATCCCTGCAGCTGGATTCCACTGTAGTCTGCAAGAAGCAAAATGTAACGGGAAAGAGGAAACCCAGAAATTTTATTTACTTAAAACACTTGAGTGTTATTGATTACCCACAATCAAGGAAGTAAAAAAAAAAAGAATAGTCATTTTTCCATGACTACTAGACAGAGCATACGGCTCCATGCACAAACCTTCGCATCCTTGATGAAGTTGTGTTAAAATGCCTTTAAATAAAATCTTTTTTACAGTGGCGTAACATCTCACTGAATACTTAAGAAAATCCAACCTTGAATTTGAGCACATTTATTCAGTAAGTAAAGAAATACTAGTTCTGGAAACAGTCTTTGATTAAATCAGCCACAGCGATTTCTATAAACAAAATTAGGTCTGCATGATATTGAGAACATATCTTTGCAGTACTATTGCAGAGTATTGGGATAACAATACTTATAATATCTAACCCACAATTTTCTGACTTTTTCCTATCAAACGCCCAGAAATAATATCGACCAGAATTTACATATATGGCACTTACATTAACACTCTATCCAAGCAGTCCTGTCTATGATATTGTACACATAGATATTAAAATGAAAGTTTAAATTTAATATATTGAGCAACTTTAAAATAAATGCAGCTGAAATTTTTAGATTTTTGCAGATCGGAATAGTAATTTTCTAAGATTTCCCTTTTTTCCAGGGTGCAATGTTGTGTTTTGTTTGGAGTCACAGCTTGGATCTAGGAATCATGCCACACAGGTATGAAACACATTTAATTGTGAGTCTGAGGAGCAGTGTGGTTTGCTAATTGTTGGAGTGCTACTATCAGCAATACAAGAAGAAAACAACATACTTCTTTCACTTTCCCCCGCCATGATTGCAATCTTCAAAGGGTGTTATTTCCAACCACAACTCAGAAAGTCTGACATTTGAGTATAAATAAAGTTCACCATAAACATGACCTGACAAACAGCATCATAACGCTAAAAAATGGGAAGGACAAAAAAATGTGCCATTCAAGTAAGACAGATATGTTGGGAAACAGTAACCATGTTAATAATTAAAAAGTTTTAAACAACTAGAACAAATGAGGCTGAATGATGACCATTATATTATATAAAAAAGATGGTAAGGGAAATAATCATAATAAAAAAAACTGCGAAAGCTGATCACAGGAAAAAGTAGCATCTTAGGGTCACCAAGACTGCATAGCAACTACATATTTTAAGCCTTTTCTACACAGCTCTACGAGTTGTGGCAATAATTGTGGAGGGTGCTAAATGTCCAACCCTTTCCTGACTGTTTGTATTGCTTATATAGTTTCCTGTACAACAACAGATTAAAACTATATACTGTAAGTACTTAAACCACCGCTTTATTATAAGCAAGGATTTCTTCAAAATTACACACTGAGGTTTGCAGTTGCTGTCCTGCTCGTCAATTTCAAAGCACAGAACAGAAATTTTAGAGTGGACTAATAAATCATGTAAAGTAAAAGAAACAGCAGATGTTGCTATAGGGACAGAGAAACAAAAAGAGAGCATCATAAAAGGAGCAGAAAGTGGAGTGGGGGTTGTGGCTGATTATAGGGACACAAGGAGTAAGAGCAACTATTTAGCAACTGGTGGGCGACTAAAGTAGCACCTTAGCCTGAGCAGTACCTGCTATCATGACGGCAGATGGCCACTTGAGAGCTGTGGGCAGACCAAACAAGGGGTGCTCAGTGAAAACAAAAAGGTCACAGCGGAGCTGGTTACAGATGCACAGTCGTTCTCATTCTGAGCAGTTAACTCTGTCGCCATGGACAACAGGAATTAGGTTTATGCCTGGTCTCAAAAACACACTTGTTTGTTGCTTGTTTTTTTTTTTTAAGGTGCAGCTATGCATGTCTTCATGCTACTAATATGCAAGCATGAGTGGGAAGGATTTACAAACAGGTGCAGTTCATCTATGACCTTGTGAAATGATAAAAAAAAAACCCACCGTAAATAGTAGCCGAGATCAGAGCGTATGACTAAGGCCTCAGTGCGACCTTTTAAACCCACTCTGAGTGCGAGTTCCTTTGACTCAGTAGGAGTGTTTTTAAAATTACTGTACATACAGAAACTTAGTGTGGGTTTATTTATTTCAACACCATAAAACCATCTGTTAGATTGTGTTACTGAGAGCGGCTGTTTAAGTATGGCTGACAAGCCATTTGTTCGAGTTTACTAAACAGACTGAAATCTTTTTTATTGCAGTTTCAGATAAGTTTTTTTTACAGTATTAACCCCATACATGTAGAAAGATGACATTACGCTGTGAGTGTAAAGCTTAGGTGAATAAATCCCAGGAGCAGTAAAAACTAACAGTTAATCACTCAGTAAACCATTGTTTTGACTGATTTTAGCTATTTAAACCAAACTCAAGCTGATGTATTTGATTCAAGTTTCAGTGTCAGTAAGGTGTCTAAAATAAAATCATAAAAAGGAAACGTATGCCAAAAAACTGTCCAAAATTACAGCTTCCATCAGCGTAAATTTGTGTAACAACAGGGACGTTGATTAGCTTTCAAAAACAGAAGAAAGCTAAACAACATTGAGCTACATTGGCATGGATCGGTTACTTATATCAAGGAGATTGATAGCGATTGACTGTGTGGAGCATAGAGTAAAACAGAGCTGCCCTAGCGCACTGCTAGCCAGCTGGCTGAAAGAAAGCAACTATGAAAACCTTACACTTACTAAAAAGACAAATTTTGCAGATTGGAAAGATCTGCAGTGCCAATATGTGAAAACTGAATGGGTCCAGGACATTTCCCTTATCAATGTAACTCTACTGTTAATCTACAGCTGCCTGCAAAGCTACAAGATTATTCACAAGCTGTTTTTTAAATGTGTTATGCAATTTCTTTGTGTAATAACTGATACTGTGGTATTTTTACTCAAGGTATGGTGTGAGAATCTCAGACTGTCCCACGCCTCACTCCATAGATATCAATATTTCACATTTATGTTTGCTTTGAATAGCTAAATTCATTAACACATCAAAGCAGCTGTTAGCGTTCCACTTCTCTGAGTGTTTCTTCATTTTTCTACCTTCTTGCTGAGATGTCACATCTGTCTACATTAAGTAAAGAAACTAATCTTGACAACTTTAGAAAGAATCTTTTCAGAGAATCCAAACTATTGCTTTAATGCAACACGATCGAAGCTGTGGGATCTTCCTTACAACTCTTAAGGAGCCAGCTTTAAAGAGTCTGAGCCACATCAGCAGTAACAAAATGAGCCCAGCTGAACTCTTTGCTGCAGACTTGAGAGTGCTGCCAAAAGCGCTATAAAAAGCGACGACCAGACAGCATGGGCGCTAACCCGACAGGAACCCCAAACACCCTCAACAAACATCCTTTGTTAATGAGGCATACTGCCTGCAGTGAACACACCATGCCAAGAGAGGGACATTTATTAGGCCTTTTTTTTATTTATTTTTTTTTATCATTTTGTACTTTGCAAATGAACAAAACACAGAATGCTGGTGAAGCTGCAAGAGTTTTACTGAGTTAGTAAAAAGGATAGATTAAAGGAGAGCTTAGGATTTACATTGGATTGATTTTTACATAGAAAAATAAGTTGTACTCACCACCATCTGAAGAAGCTGCAGACTGAAAGAGAACAAAGAGAGACATGAATGAGAGGCTGCCCTCATGACCCACAGTGCTAAGAGAAGAGACTGAAGCCTGATCTGCTGGTAGAGTTTCTTCTGGCATCACAACCAGCTGCTTTGAGGTGTGTGTTTTCCTGGTTTGCTTTCTGGAAGTGTGAGTCTGCACCTTCCACCAGCCCGCTCGTTTGTTCGTGGGTGGACCATTGGCCTCTATGACACACACACACACACACACTCAGTACCCACCCTTCCTCTCCCCTCCTTGGAGCGCATTCCTGCTCAATGCAGCCACAACGACAAGGACTTATCAAGGCTGTCTACTTGAGAGGCCATCAGTGGCTGCAATAGTCCTAATTTTACTTGCTAATGCAGGGAGTGAGTGACCCATGTCCCTGAGCAATCGCACAAGGTAGCCATGGCAGCCAAATGTTGAATCCTCCATAATTATTTGCATGACTGTTTCGAAAACCAACATCCACACAGTCATTTTTGTTTTCCTTTAGTGTAGAAGTTTTTCTAGCTCCTCTTTCTGTTTTCTGGGTCCTTCGGCGTTGTATAACTGTAAACTGAAGTCGTTTTCACACGTCAGTGGAGGTGTTATTCCTACATCAGAAAGTATTCCAGCAAAAAGGCTTGCTGCAAAAATCACACCTTCACACATTCACAGCCCGTCAAGAATTCGGGATTAGGCTTCCGAGCTGTCAGTAATAAGCATTTCTGTATTGACGTTAAAATCAAACGTTTGTAGATACTTGTAATGTGTGAAAAAGAGCAAAAGCATGACTCAGCACCACTTCACCATGAATGTTGCAACATGAATTTGCTCTGATAAAAATCTTTCTACTTCCAGTTAACAACACTTAAAAGAAAATAAACTTTGGTTTGATGATATTCTAAAAACAAAGGACAATTTTAACAGTATACTCACTTATGTAATTTTTCTTGTGTGTGTGTAAAGCAAGCTGAGGAACATTCTAAGCCCAAACTGTCAAGCTGTTTTCACCATTATATTTAAATGCTGCGAAGAATATCCTGGGACTCGGTTCAAGAATGCTCGCAAAGGATTGGCGCGTTGGAGGACACAATCTGAAACGGAGAGACTATTTGCAGTGGGGTATTTTCTGATCTGCCACTTCAAAGTGAGAATATTCAAAGCTGAGAAAATGCATAAACAAGGTTTTTCTTTTACAGGCTTTATGTGCAACACAGATATTTAGCCTTTAAATAATTTTTAAGAGCTGGGATGTTAAAAAAAGAAGCAAAAGCAAAAGCTGTTGGAGAGCTAATTTGACAACTAAATACTAAAATGATTTCACGTGAACTTCTGTGTAGACCCAATTGGCCTTCTGAAAGCACACAGGGGGGATGACGCTCGGTTCTATTCCAGGACTGGCCACATGTAAAATCTCAATCAGACACAAACCACCAAACCACTAATTGCGTGTCATAGCCTCTTTTACAACTGTGCTGCTGAATCCACCCTTACAATCGTCAACACCCAAAAACCGCTTCTTCTGTGGTGGATAAGCATGTGTTCAATAATCGCAGGAGGGGAGGACCAACATGAAGAACACCCCGAAACAGAAGAGAGAAGCAGAAAGAGGAGAGAGAGAGAGAAAGAGAAAGAGAGAGAACACCCACTACATCTGTTTGTCCCTCTGGGTCTAAAAATGGCAAAACCTCAAGCTCTGAATCCACACGGGCAGAGTTCACTCTGGAGAACAGGGCAGACATCTTGCCACACAGTGTGACGTCAACTTTGGTTTTGGCCGAGCGAAAGGTCCACAGGTTAAACACTGAAATTATGAGGTGGTGTTTTAGCAGTTAGAAATGCCTCAAGGGTCAAGGGCCTGTAACAGAAAATGTATGGCTGACAAATATGATAAATACCTACTTTGTGCAAGAGCAGAGGTTGCTCAGAGAAGAGTGGGAGAGTTCCAGTTAATCACGCCGTTCTGACACATGGAGTTGATGCAATGTCTCATTGTTGTAGCTGTACTCATGCCAGAGACATAAAACAAGTCTAAAGATCGAACAGCTGACAATGAACAAAGTTTAGCTTCTATGGAAACTTGGCTGTGCTAGCTATTTGATTAGCGATTAGCTTTACCCCTTTCAGCATGAGAAAATGCTTCATTTCTCCTGAGAATTGATTTAAAAGTTAAAAGGAGAAAATAATATATACCAGGATTTCTTTAGTATGTGAAAAGTAAACCAAAAACTTTTGTGAAAATAAGTTATGTGTTGTTTATTTTACAAAGATATCCTACTTGGCATCATCCTATTTTATCAGTGCTGATTGGTGATCAGTGAAAGCATTACATCTGAGTGCTACCACGTCAGGCTGACACCAACACTGTTTGGTGTGGATGTGGAAACTGAAAAAAACCTTAATGTTAACTGAGAGGAATTGCAGAGATTTAAAAAGCTATGTAAATAATTACTAAGTTTTGGGAGACATGATAAATGTCTTCCATTTAGGCTGAGAGAGAGCAATTCTTTCAGAGGATAACAGGATGACCAAAGTAAAGTTATTCTGTTTCAGTATTTGGAACTTTCAACCTTTGTCTCTAATAAAATATGACATATTTGGTACTGTTGGCAGTTAATGATATACATTTTATGAAATGATACTCAGACTGTTGTTTTGACAATGCTAGGAGTGCTAAATGCTAACAGAACTATTTATAATAAGAGCAGTCATTTAATTTCTTTTCATAAGTTTTTAAATCAAGAAAAATAAAACTTTAGTGAAGAGAGGATGGATACATTTTCTTCTATGAGATGTTCATATTTGTGCGATTATGTAAAAACCCAACCTACTGAAGGAGAAATAGATATTTTTTTAATTGCTGGCCCATCTAGTGTAATTTATTTGTGGAAATGTAATTACATTTTTCCATGAAAAAACTAAACTGAAAAAATGCTATACTTAAAAAGCTTTGTTCATTCTACATCATTTTTCACAAAAAATGTATTAAGATAAATGTGAAAGGTCTACAGAGCCACATGAGGCTCCAGATTCCTTTAAAGAAACAATTTATCATTGGATTATTGTCATATTTTAAGCTATTTAACCCCATTTAGTTTCCTTATGCACCTGCAAGCATTTAGCAGCTATTTAAAAACCTATTTAAAAGGAACAAACAAGCCTTGGGGTTTGCTACCCACTTTGATGTTACTAAAATATTACCTTACACTAAGCAAAGGCCAGATGCATAAAGGGGGGAAGATGTCTGAGGAGTTCACAAAGAAGATTATTGGTATAAAAAGCTAAGATTTAATATCAAGAATATTGCAATAAGAATCCTGCATCCAAATCTTGTGAAATGAAACTCAAAGCTGATGGGAGTGATAATCCAAAAAGTAGGAGAAACATTGAACCAGTGAAGATCATCATCAATGGATTTCACTGTCTGACAGAAAAAGATAGGAGACCCAAGAAAGACAAAATACAGGGGCTGCATCTGACTAAAAGAACATTGAATCTGTGCATGGCACGTCAGGACTCAGAATAACGAGGTAACGTTTCCTGGGTTGAAATGTATTGTCTTGTGTCAGTAAGTCAAGTCTCAGCAGCATCTTCTGGTCCCCCAACAAGTTAATGACCCAACACATGACTCTAATATCACTAAAAAAAAAGTTTGAGGAGAAAACACTGAACTTCTTACATGAAAATATGCACTTTGAAGATGTCAAACTTTACATTTGAGAAAGTGTGGGAAGTTGACACAAAAAATTATAAGGCTCTAAGTCAATATGTCATTTCACTTCCTAATATTTCCAGTTAGTACCTGTAATCAAGCCACTTCATACCATTTTACTTGAACCATTGTGTATTAGTGTTAAGTACTTTCAAATACTATCTACAGGGTTCCTCTCTCATTTGCCTTTTAAATCATTGCATTTTATTATATTAAATCTTTGTATTATACTCATTTACTATTATACATTATGAACCCTGATGAAAATAGAACAATTTTAAGTGACCTGCTGGAATTTAAAAACATTTTTTACTCATAACACAACATTTTCTTACAGAAGACAATGAGTAGATTACAGACAATTACTTTAAACTGCCAGTAGTCAAAGCAGGTAAAGTGTCCCCTTTCTGGGGAGGAAGTTGTCATTGCAAAATCTCCCAAAGCAGACGGGACCAAACCTCTAAATCAGAAAGGGCAAAATAATCAGGACCTTGTAAAGTCAGCAGATCACTTAATGGTAGTGATAGCTGCATAAGAAATCACAAAGTTTTATTTGTATTGAGTAAGGAATGAGAAAAGGTTTTTTTAACTGGTTAGTCTGTATTTTGACTAAAGTGATGATCCGCATAGACAGTCACCACTTGTCCATATGTTCTCTTCCACAGTTGGCATCTCTAATAACAAACTTCTCAGTGTGGGTGGCTCTGCGGCATTTACAAAAGACAGTAGTTTAAAGTCCAGCTGGGAGATATAGCTAGACTTTTCAGAGGTCAAATAAACGGATAACATGCTCGATTTGAAAAGCCTGTGATTTGGCTTGTAGTTAGGAAAGGTTTCTCTGTGATCTTCCGACCGTACAGCCAGAATCATAAACACACCACAAGGTGTATAAGTGTAGGGCATTACTCAGAGACAAAAGTGGCAAAACTATGAAATGAGTAGAAAGGAAAAAGTAAACAAATTGTTGAGGAAAATCTTGGAAACATTAAGTGCACGAGCACCACTCCCTCACAGGGTATCTCAGATGTTTCAAAATAGACTTATATTATCTTTAAGACTTTGGGTTATTTACCCATTACCTATTCTAATTTACGCACACTTTGATGTACTCAAACATTTCAAAACTAAACTTTGACTCAGGCCGAGACTGATTCTAACATGCCGCTAACAACCGCAGGTCCCTGCCGATACAGACAGCTGTTTTAAGTTGGGCAGAGAAAGAGACGAGCGACAGAGACGGCGATTAATGAGAAAAACAGCTGACTGAACAAAAGGAGTCTCCTTTCTTCGAGTTCTAAAGGAAGAGGAAGCTCAGTCGGGGAGCCTACTGTTTACTTACAGTGTTGAAGTTCCAGCTCCTCTTGAAGGAAAGTCTCTTTTTGAGACTCATTGTTCCCTGGTCTGTTACACTAGAGGCATACAGGCAGAACCTCTGTGTGTGTGTATGCGTGTGTATGCGTGTGTGCATGTGCTAATGCATACCTGAACATTCCCCACCCAAAAACTCGGCAAACCATGTCTGTGCAAGTTGGAGAAAGGGGGAAGAAAGGGAGGGTGAAAGAGGAAGAGACTTGACAAGGTGCTGGACAAAAAAGAAAAAGAAAGAAAGAAAAATCAGAACAAGGAGGGGCTGGGGGTGCTTTCGAAGAGGGAATGAAAGCTTTTCTTACTTTGCAGCTGTTGCTATGGCAACCTGCCTCACAATACACACGGTCTCTGTCAAAAGTAGCATGAAGGAATCAGTAAAATTAACCCCCATTTATTCCCGGGCACAAAATCCACACTCATTATTTAGAAAAAGCAGAGTGGCTTGCCCCCGCTTGCTCCTTTGTCTCCAGTCAGGGCGCTCTCAAAGGGAGAAGAAAAAACACTGAGTCAGTTTAAATTGAGACCATATGAATTTTTGTTCAATCTAAATGAAAGTTAGGTAGGATCACAAGCTGAACTCGAGCCTCGTTATCCACTGTCTCGGAGCTTCCCTTCTGCAAACCCAATAGCAGTCGTGTCAATTAGTGCTTTCTGCTCGCAGTTAAGCACATATAGCATCGAGATCTAAATATATACACATATTTATTCTGAAATAAGGCATTCACTCCACAGCAGGACTCTGCCACCACATTTCCTAAAAAAATGCACGGGGAGCAGTCTCATTTTGAAATAGGCCTGTGGCGTTTAGGATGAGACACTGAACTTGTTGAACATGTAAAAACTAGATGTGATACAGTGTTTATTAACAGCTCTGCAAAGAAGGTGTTTATTCTCAAGATGATTAGATTTTACCACAGCTTGGGAATAAGTGGAAATGGCTGCATTTATAGCTAGAAGCATGGAGTGCCTTGTCGATCTCAGGAGTTGATGCAGGTAAAAGAATTAGTAGAAAGAGAAGCGACACAAGACGGAGGAAGGACATGAATTATGACTGTTAAAGAGGACAATTAAAATGAAAAACAATCTTATGTTTTTAAAGTGACCTTTTAATTGCAAAACAACTAGACTAGCTCGTTTTCCATCGCTGATTGTGTATTTATATCTCCGTCACAGGTAGATTACATAAAGCTGCAGTATGTAACTTTTGAAAAAAATAACTCTTTACATATTTGTTCAAACTGTCACTACATTGTGACAGTACGGTATGAGACAGATAATCTGTGAAAGAAACCAAGCTCCTTCCTCTGCTTTCTCCCAGTGCTAATTAGAAACAACCAATCAGAGGGTCTTAGCGTCTTTGTGGCGCTGTAAATAAAATAATAATAACAATTATTATTATTATAACAATAATAATAATTATTATTATAACAATAATTTTAACAAATATGTTTAAAAAAAACACATTGTTATAAAAAACACATTGTTATAAAAAAGGTTTTTTTAATAGCAAAAAAAAAGAAGCTTTTTTAAAGAATCCATTTGGTGGCCTTAATTTCACAGTCGACTGACAGGAAAATTTTAGAAACGGGGAGAAGCAAAAGTCAAAAGGCTGGGACTCAAATCCTTGACGGCCACGTCGAGGACTGGAAGCCTACATACTTGCATTGTTAGTTCCCCTACACCAAAGCTGTGCCCACATTATCTTTAATATAAAAGTGACATTCTGCAGCTTTATGCTTGTAGTGTTATGTCCTAAAATGAAAGGAAATAGTATTTATTGACACTGTTTGATTCAGTAAAGGATACATTTTAAGTATTTTATTTAGTCTGAAAAGCTCAAAGTTTCATGTTTTAAGTTTGAAAAATAGATAGACAGCTAATTTTTAGTTCCAGTCATACTAAATTGACTGCACTGGTCATAGTAGTGCAGTAGTATGACTACTGTTATTTCTTAAATCAGGACTTCTTTTACCATGCTTAAATGTACTAAAATTAAGCTGCAGTTTTTTTTCTAAATTTCTCAAGGTGGTTGTTTTTTCAAAAGGCTTTCACACATCTTTATCAGGTGATCAATACATGTGAAGACTGCTGTGTATTTTGGTATCTGAATTCCCCGGCAAGAACAAGCAGAGTACTTTTTAAACCATCCATGGGCAGCCCTCAAGATTCCTACACGTCTACACAAAGAAAGAAATGTGCTTGACTCAATCATCAATGTTTCCTACGATTATAAGTGTTCACACCTCCACAATGTTTCAATGAAAGATACGGGCCGCAGACAGTTTAATGTGCGTGTGTGTAGCTGCACTATGAATAGAACAGCAAGCATCCTTCCTCATAGTCACGATCGGCTGCGGCCAACGGGATTTCAACTCAAAATGTATTAAAGTGCAAATGCTGAGGAGTCACTGTGTCATCCTGCATACCTTTAAATGGCACAGCAGTTTCAAAGAAGAACCACCCACACAGAGATCGTCTCAGAGACCTTCCGCTTTGCTGTAAAAACAAGTCGAGCAGAAATGTTCAAATGCATTTTTTTCCCCCTATTTGATAGAGAACACAACTTCTTGCTAGATAGCAACACATCACCCAGGAGCTGAAGTTCCTTAAGCTCTTTTGCCAACAAAATTTCACATGTAGGTCTCTGCACTTGAATCCACACTGAAAAACTGTTGCAGTCTTGTTCTGACGAAAGAGAACATTTTTGGTTAAAATGTTCCTTCGAACAGCCCCCCACCTTGACCTGTTGAAGCAAAAGAAGTTGACCTGAAATTTTCTATTACTTTCAAGGTTTCCCCTCTAAAAGAGGCCACAAATTTACTAAGTCAATTAGTATGCCTTTGATGCGCCCTAGCTGCAGCTGGAAGACTTTATAATTGTGAATTGCACTAGAACTGCTCCTGGTGCTCTGGAAAGCTCTGAGTCTAATGATCCCACTGTGTACTTGAGGCGAGAGCTCGGTATTGTGTCACAGAGAGGGAATGAAAATGCTTTCATGTGACGATAACATCTGTCATGTAGTAATTGGAAGCTGAACCCAGTAGTGAGCTGAGTCATCAATAACTGTAGCAACATGAATCTCCGGACACTGAGCGGCCCATTTCCGCCCTGCAGGTCTGATTTTGCCCTCTGACCTCCATCACACAGAAAGCCAACTGCTGCAAGGTGATACATCCAACAGTAGCAAATGTTATCGTGACAGATTGCTGGTAGCAAAACAACTTTTTGACTTTACTCCTTGGTGCTTGTGACAGAACATACAAAAAGTGAGCACAGAGGCTCTACTTGATTCAATCGATTCATGAAACAATTCCAGTGATCCTGGCATCAATAGTTAGTGGTTGTCACAAGGCTTAATTGCATGGTAAGTACTCCGCCGAGCAGTCCTGACTGCAAAAAGGCTAAAAATAATCAAGGTTTGCTATCTGTGGAAGCAAATAATCTACCCCCAGAAAAAATCAACAAGAAAGAGCCAACTTCCTTTGGAGCGAGGGAGGGTGAGGGTGCGGTAACTGATAAAATGGAAGACACATTTCTTTCCAGATCATGCGAGGATTGTGAGGAAGAAAGGGAAATGTAGAGGGTTGAGGACTTTTGAAGCTCTCGATGACAATATTTAATTTTAGACTAACATAATTAATAATCTAT
The DNA here is from genome assembly GCA_903066815.1 of Brachyrhaphis roseni. Lineage (NCBI taxonomy): Eukaryota > Metazoa > Chordata > Actinopteri > Cyprinodontiformes > Poeciliidae > Brachyrhaphis > Brachyrhaphis roseni. The sequence goes on from CAEFZY010071492.1 coordinate 64,640, forward strand.
CATGAACACCTTAAAATCAAAATTTATTTGATTTTAGAAAATAGACAGTCAGATTTATTTATTTATTTTTTTTTTTACCTGGGCAAATCAAACATAACGAGCAAGTATGCATCTGATTAGCCTTACAACCCTAGCGTACCTGAAAAATTTATCCTTACTTCTTTTTTATTTTATTTTTTTTTAGCATTTTCTTAGATTACAATCACAAACGTGTTTCTTTGGATGTCATGTGGTAAATCAACACACAATGGTAAGTATGCTTAGACTCAGTCAGATTTATTGGTGAGCTTCAGTGAGCATCAATATCAAATCTTGCTTCAAAATATGAATTAGACTGAGGTCTGAACTTTGACTAGGCTTCCACCCCTGGCCCCCAGGATGTCTTTGAGTATTGAACAGTGTTTGGCTTTATCAATCTTCACATTAACAATGACCAGATTTCCTGCCCTTCTTGAAGAAAAGCGTCCCCAACCATCATGGAGACGGTGTGTTCAAGGTAACAGGCAGTGTTTATTTTCCACCACACATAATATTTAGCAATTAAACTAAAAAGTTGGATTGTGGTCTCATCTATCCAGGGCACCCTAAAGAACAATAAATCAATAATTTTCAGATAGCACATCCACTAAATAATATTGCTATCAATGTTTGCCTCATTATATCAATGCATTAACTAGTACTAGAAAATGTTTTGTTGTTTTTAAAAAAAAAAAAAAAAAAAAAAAAGATGACTTAAATAATTTATCTTTGAACTCAGACTTTGAAATTGTGATTTTGGGGGTATGACCGTGAGGGAAAAAAAGGTTGGTTCCAATAATACACCCATTTTTGATCACGGAAACTAATATTCTAATATTCAAAATATGAGAAGAGGCAATGAAAGATTTGAGGAAAAAGTGGTACTGTGGTATACATCACTCATTGTATCAGATTACCTGAAAAACTCATTTAAACTAATTGCATTTCTGAACAGATCCTCTTTAAAGTACCTTAAAGGAGCTGAGTGTCCACATGTCTGGCACTTGGCCATGACCCATGTAAACACTCCAGACTTGCATAGAGAGACATGGCTTTTCACTGTAATCCCTTCTGTGAGCAAACCATTTGCTCACAGAGGTGCATGGACGATTTGCATGCAAACAGAGGCCAACGTCACACTATGTTTCAGCTCTTAATCCTTCCGAACGTCACTAATCTACTGCCTGTTTCCCAACTCGCCCAGGTTCGGCACAGCAGATGGTTAAAGCTCTTCCTCTTTGTCCGGATTAAACTGGAATTATCATAATTTGCGAAGAGCGTTAGGCACTTGTTGCTGAAAATAATAGAATAGAACAATTCTTTATTGTCCTTCAATAGGGAAAGTCAGAATAAAAATAGATGAAATAATAATAAAAGAAAAAGGCTGACAATGAGAGCTGTGGTTGCTATTCAAAAAAGGGAGAGGTGAAGTCTGTTCTTTTTGCTCCTCAGTTTGCTGCAGGGTTAGTAACATAAAGCTTTAGCCCATATCAGAACTTCTCAGACTCACCTCAATGTAGGATTTGATCCTAAAAACCCCCGAATACCTCTGCCTGTACTTGCATAGCCTGTAGAGTCAGACTCAAAATCTTAAAAACTCAAATACGAATCCAGCTCTATAAGATCTCTGCATGCTGCTGGTAAGCGTATTGAAGGTAGTGTGACACACAAAACAAGTAAGAAACAAAAGGCAAAGTGGACCTTCACTACAGAAATAGAGTAACTTCAGAGGGAAAGAAAATGCACTCATCACAACCCCTCCCACCACAATTTATTATGGCAGAGAAAGGACTGTGCTAGCAAGAGCCTGGAGGGTCTGAAGTGGATAAACCACATGAGATGCCACCACACCCTTGTTGTCCCCTTTCTTAAACCCCCGCAGAAATGGACTTTCCAACCTGAACCCGACACTTATAATTAGCTCTTTTTTAGCCCCCACCCTATCCTCACCGTTTTCCACTGAACTAAATAAAACTTGGTGTAGAATGTTTTGATAATCACGGGTGCATGGGTACATTTGTTGTGCTTTGATGAGCGCATAATATGAAACAGTATCGACATTCTGAAATATTTACTGAATGTTGCTGCAGTGTTATCAAGAACTGTTGTTACAGTTTACTTGCGGTGCAAGTCTGAGTGAGCTTGCTGCCAAATTATTTTGGTCATGGAGGAAATCTGAGTTGTTCCAATAAAATGTTTCTGTTTAACTTTGCTTTTCACTGCTTGAGGTAGAGTGGCCAAATTGCAGGAGAAAAAAAGATGAAAGAACAACAGATTTTTAGTGCTGTACTCTCTTGCTGGCATACCTGGTAAAAGTGAATAAAAAATACTAAAAAAAACTATGATCTTTTAATGTAGTCGCAAATGCAGTACAGTTTAGACATATTCATTCGATTGGAAAAATCCAAATAATGAAATAATTGCTTTTAACAAAACCATCAGGGTCACTCGTATTGACACTACTAATTATTCTGTAATATAAAGTGTAAAAGGTGCATTTATGTAAGTTGCACTGGACTATTTAAAAGGTGTCAAAATACCAAGGAACTCTTATTTAGCAATCTGACTTTCTGTTTTCCTGGGCTATAAATAAGAGGTGACACAGTGGGGTCACGTCTCTTCTCTTTCACTCGATGCTGTACTGTGACTTTAAGATCATTTTGCCGCCCTGCATTGAGCAAGCTTGGTTTTGGACAGCAGATTTGGCCCATCATATTCAAGGCATATTTTAAATTATTTTAGATCTTTAACATTGAGCTCAAGCTGAGGTGGTCATGCCTTATCTGTGGCTGTTCTAAACAGGAGCTGCTCATAGTCTATAGATTTAGGCTTTTAAAGTTTCACTTCTGGTTCTCAAATTAAACAGAGCACAACATTTGAGTCCGATTGAAATAAATTATATTTGTATTGTTCAACATTTTTATTTTGCTAGATTATGGTTGAACGTACAGTACCTCCTTCTTGTTGCTCTTAAAGAACTTTTATTGTGGTTCCTGTGCAGAACTTTTGAGCAACATTTCGGTTTTAAAGTGTATTATAAATAAAGATGATACTGACAAAAGAGAGAGTGGCATCTTGGGTCACAAAGGTTTGAGGGTAACGGGCTATGTTAGGATTAGAATTAATGTACCCTTACATGGCTGCATTTCAGCTAATTTTTATTACATCTGAGAAGGATGTGGTTACACATGGTGTGTGTTGTGAGAAAAGGATCACAGGGAATGACAAGGGAACACATTACCAAGACCTTTTTATTTAAGCTACAAGAGGAAGATGTTACAGAGGAAAGTGTGTGTCAGTGCTTCTGGGCCAAGCTACTGTCTGAACTATCCAAGTTTATGACTCCCACACTATGAAGTAGACATGACCTTGGAGCTGATTCTGCAGCATCTTATCCTGAAGCCAAACAGCCATCCCCTCAACTCTGCACAAGGCAGAAGCATTTGAAGCAAACATGTTTTGGCATTAAAAGGAAAAAAGAAATGTCTGCAGCGTATAGTATGTCAGACATGTCTACACTGTTAACAAGAACCCAATAAAAGGCCTTCTAAACACATTCCTTGTTGAGCGACCTCCACACTCTGGGCAGTAGAAGTATTGTTGAAGTACTAGTGAGGAAGGTAAACAGACGGTGAAGATGAATCACTTAGAGAAGCTACAGCTCTGGGTCACAAGGAGGAATCAGCAGGATGAGTGAGTATGAAGGGCAGTGTTGTTAACGGGGGAAGAAAATCCTGAGTGTCGATAGATGATGTCATGGCAATGGTGAGAAACGAGCCAAGAATGGAGAAGCAGCTTGTCTCCATCTAGAGATAGTGAGTATTTTCCGTGGCTATGGTTTGGTCAAACTGCAAGCTCAGCAAAACCACATCCACATCTGTTCAGCTGATTACTGAATGTAGCATATTCATACTCTGAGCACCTGGACAGTTAAATACCAACTAACCAACTCATGATGTGTTATTGTTTCTTTTTTTCCTTCCAGTTTGGTGGGTTTGGATAACAACTGAGCAGGTTTATGAAAAAGAATATTTTCAAGGAAAGAGGAAAAGAGGACAACAATGGAGACATTTTTAAAATGTCATCCCATAATGCTAGCCTTGGGGACACTTCATGAGCAAAACTGCCCCCCTCCCAGAGCTGGCCATGTGATTCAGAGAGATAAAAGTGTCTTGTTGGCCCAAATCTACAGCTAATCCCAAAAAATACACAATTACCCAAATCAAAACAAGATGAAGGGAAGTCTTAATATAATGAAGTGTAAAATCAAACATCAACAAACAAAACAAAACAAACTTAATTTTTGTTAATACAGTGTATATTATTCCTTCAAGTCCTTAAAGCTCTTTAAACCCCATGGAGTGATCAATCATTATGTGACCTAATTGCTCCAGTACACTGAAAAAAACTATTTTTGGAGAATATTAAATATTATTCAATTAAATAATTTAACAAAGTTAATTGAACAAAGTCTTTCTCCTTGTGGAAAGACTTTGCTCTTTTCAGATAAGACTAGGTGTATCCGCTGTATGTCCACATGGATTCGGTGTTTAGTGAGATTAGAAACAAGAAATTTTGAAAACAGGTGCCGGAGTGGAAAAACTTCAAAACAGCAGTTTCATGTTTCATGTGTTTGAGAGCCGGGTCTTTTTTGGAACGATGACGTCGTAGCGTCATCTCTTTCTGTCCCCCGCATGCGCCTCACTCTGACAAATTACAAACATGGCAGCATTCTATGTTTGTTGCACTGTTTTGTGGCAGTGTTACAGTGCCACTAATTGGCCGGCATAATCTTTTACAAAAATTTACCATTTTTATCTGTGTGTAATTATAATCGCTCATTCAACCCTTATTCTCATTTTTTAGGGTGCCCAGCTCAGTGGGGCCAATGTAACCTAAAATCTGCGAAAAGGCTTGTGATTGAAAATGTTTCTGTGTCACAAAAAGTTACGTTTGTATATGGCCTTATCTAGTTTAGCCACAGCACCAATGCTAAAGTCAATCTTGCAAACAAACTCAGCTCCTTGACTGTGAGGAAGCTTTTAAAAGTTATTGATCAAGGAATCACTGTTGGGACTGGTTGTCAGGGAAAAAGGTTTTCATTTTGTCTTACATGTTCACATGTAACCTTGTTAGAACAGATCTAAAAAGGTTTGCATAATGCTTCAGCCAATACTGAGCTAATAAGGATACAACTGCTAGCAAGCTCAGGCGAGCATTGTTAAAAATACGCACAACCTTGCTGTTTTTGGAAGGAAAAATATTTGTATGTAAAGTTCATATACACACGAAAACTTTATTACTCTTTCAGTAAATGCCATAAATTAAGTCAGAGGAAGTACAGAAACTTAAGACGCTGTTGAAAAGGGAACTGTATTATCTATGCATTATCAGTTATGAAGTTCATTCAGGCTGTGAGGGAGTGAGAACACATTTATGGATTTTCAGGCTCCTCTTCATGCCCTCGTCTCCAAAGGAAACACAGCTAATCTCTAAAGATAATCCATTATTGTGCTATTCAGTAAGACAAGATGCTATGGACAAAATATATATAGTCATATGTAATAAATTAGAATATGTGATCAGCGGAAGCTCATATGTTTCATTTAAAGAATAAAGTTATTAAAACAAATTAACTTTTTAACAATATTGTAATTTAATTTCTTTGGAATTTGCCTGGTTTATTCAATTGTCTTTTAGCTGTTAAACTTGCTCCATTTCAACTCAAATCTAAAAATCAACTAAAATCCACCTCAAAATAGTAAGTACATTTTTACTCGTTCACATCAGTTTCATAAGATCATTAAGAGTGTAGTTCTGCTAAGCTGGCTAATTAAAGCAGGGACATGCCTACACAAAGCAAATATGGGCAAGGTAGAACCACAGGCAACCACTTCAAGTTCAAACGTAACTGTGGCTGCAACGTGATCACAGCCCAAAACAAAGCCACTAAATGTCACAGCAAATTTAATCCCATCTGACAGCAACAACCTCTGCATCTCTGTGTCCTGCATCTCTGTGTCCTTCACACTGAATGGAACTTGTCTTGGTGCTGCCAGCTGACTGCGAACAGGGTCATTTCTCAGGGCAAGTGCAGCAGAGCGCACTTCATTCAAAAGGCCCTGCATTTAATAAGCATAAGCCTGGGTAATAAAAACTTATAAGCGTCTTTAAGTCTCAGGATCTAAATGAAAGTCAGCTTGGATCCTGGTGTATAAAGCGGCAGCACATCCTACTTCATACAGCAGCACAGTGTGTGTATCATACAACACATGGGAGTTCAGCTGGCACTGGTCAAAACATTCCTCTGACAGACCACACAAGCTAACCACTGTATGCTGCTACAACAGCAGCCGCACAGAACCCCAAGAAGGAAAAGTGTGGAAGATGAAAATGGCATCGCCAGACAGCCTGAATGAGAAAGAGCTGAAGATATGACGACTTACAGAGTTGAGAGTTAAAGTTTGCTCCATGTATAGTCCTGTGTGCGTGCGTCTGGCTCGCTTTCAGTGCTGGTTCCTGCGGCTGGTGCGTGTAAAAGAGTCCATCCGCTGGATGTCGGCTGAGAGTGTGTGAGAGCCTGTGCGCTTTGCAGCGCAGAGAGAGACGAAGCTGAATGGGGGAGGAGGAGGCGAGGGCGTGAAGAGGAGTCTGAAAATCCTGACAGCTACTGGGAGTTCAAAAGCTCCCTCTCTCTTCCCTCTGATGCCGGTTCCTCTCCCTCCCTCTCTGTCTTCCTCTCTCTCTCTGCTGTGAATTCGTCCCCTCTCCCCTCTGTATTTACCTCCCTCACTGTCTCTGCGTCCTCATGCCTTCTCTGCTACACCCACAAGATAGATATGTTACCTCCAGGCATGCAAACAAGTGCTGCTAATGCCTCCTCACCTAAAAGGAGAGGAGACACTCAAAGAGCAAAAAAATGCCCCGGATCTCGCAGCAGGGTGAAAACGGTGTGCTTTCTCTAGCAGCTCACATTAACAGATGTTTTCATATGCAGCTATAAAACACCTCTGAAGACAGAGCAGAGTCGGCGTGAACACAGATAGAGCAGCCGACTAATGGTGTCATCTCCGCTGAGCTGAACACACAGTCATCTGCTGAGTGCAAGCATCTGCTTTGGGGTTGTGAAGAGAAAATATGCTCCTAAAATTGGAGCGCAATAGGAGGATGCAGAGACATCTGCCTGACGAGCTCAGAAAGGTAATAAGACAAGAATGTACAAAGCAGAACATTCTTTGACATGCCCTAACATAAAGAGGATCTGACTAACACTGTGCTGGAAACTATATGGGGAAAAACAAGTCAGACAAAAACAGACATGGAATATCAGCCACTTCTCCCTCTACTGAGAGAGAAATGCACAACAAATACAAACAGATCATATGTGCAGTACACTGTGGCTTGTTTGCAGCAGCCATATTAATAAAACAAAGGGAATTAGTTCACTCTTTTTAAACAAACCATTGCCACACCAACCAGTAAAAAAAAAAAAAGACTACCAAAACCAGTTTGTTCTGTTCTTGTCTACATGCATCAAGGCTAACCAGGGCCAGAAAAGTCTGCCATGAAGGGTAACAAGGAATACAATAATCTCAGAATGTCCTTGTGAGTCCAGATGCATGCACTAATTCAGAGGTTATCATGTATTTATGCTGACTTTGTCATTCACAACATCCTGATAGCTTCAGTTTAAGGCTGAGATACAAGGTCTCCACAGGGTCCTGCGCTAAATCTTAAGTCAGGAGTTAAAAAAAAAAAAGTAAAGCAAAAGTTCTCCAACTGGTGCATCTTAAAGAAATCCACTAAATTTTTCTCTTTGGCTGAAGATGGATGACCAACATGCCAGAAACTGAACATGTGCTTATTGATTGATTGTTTTGTGGATGTTTTCTTTAAAAAAAAAGAGAACTGTGATTATAAAGTCAATAAGTCACAGGAAATGATAGTACATCCATGCTAACTGTAAAGTGTTTTTCAGTTGGTGATGCAAGATAATTTGCAAGGAGAATATTATGGAGTTTTTGTAATCCACTAAAAAGCATTATTTTTTTATAAGATAAAAACTTTTAACTAAGATTGAAACCCAAATACCCATAGAAACCTTGGATATGGAGAGGTTTCTGGCACATTCTTCAGATCATAATTCCATACGTTCAAGACTACATTTTCCAAGATTTATGAAAAACATTTCCACAGGAAACCTTAGATATTTCTGACTGTCAGGAAGATGGGTGGATGGATGACAATTGGAATGAAATATTGAAATGCAAATATTACTTCCATACTTGGTGTTTCCATGCTTATCCAGACAAGAAAGACACATCAACACTTCAAATATGTAGATATTTTAAAACTATGTTTGCTTTGAAACATAGAATTTCAAATCAAATTCTATATATGTTTTCCAACTTTTCCAGGCTGCATATGAACTTCATTTAACACTTTCCATTCCCTTATGAAGTCCAATAATTTCCATCTTCCAGGAAGGAACAAACAGCTGAAAGCACAATGACCTCCAAATTGATTTTACTTCCCACATCACATTTAAGCTAAACAAAAGTGTACCATCACTATCCACTTACTATCTCAAACTTTTAGGGTTCTTTAGTTCTACCCATGGAACAGCACAAGTTGTCATGGCAGAAAGATGTTAAGAACATGTACCACTGGTATAAAACTATGCAACAAAGCAAACTAAAGGTGTAGCGATGACAAGATAGAGCAACACAAATTGAGATTATGTTATACAACCACTTAAGAGTCTCTCAATTTATATTCACCAGGGCATAATCTTATAGCCAGATAATGATTCCAGGAAAAGCACTATATCAGTTGCAGTTGCTTGAAGATACTCAGAAGCAATTTCACTATTGATTGATGTGCAGCAAACTGCAACTTCTTGGAAGCCAAAGGAAATAAATATACTTAAACACAATCAAGAATACAAAAATACTGAGCAGGGTGATAACCACTCATCAGCCAACTTTCAAAACTCTTTAAAGTGTCTTTAAGTTGTATAACTCATCACAACATACTCGAGGCATGGAAGACGACAGCAAATGAAACTGATCAGGATAGTGAATTACTAACAAAAGACGCAATGTTATTTTCACATCTGGGTCAAAGCTGCACTAAAGATCGAGCTCTAAAACTACAGCTCTGTTCAGTGTGTGTTGAGACAAATCTGACAAGCAGGTTTATGGTCTCCCTCTCAGAGCGTATGATTCATGCATATTTATACAATACAGCATGCAATCATTTGCTTTGTTTTCTGTTTTCCTCATGTACATTTAAAATGGTCATATTAGGTAAACTGCAGGCGAATATGAATCAGTAACGCAGGCTCGCAGAGGAAGGGGGATAGAACGAGTTGTTAAGTGTCATTAATATGAGACAACGTAAGCACAAAATTCAGAATGTGCACCAGGGCTCATTAGCAAGACCAAACAAACAGGTCCATGCCTCTGACTCACACAAAGACCACTTTGTGAGCCACCTCTCTCTACAAGTGGAGCACCAAACAGAGTTCAAGGCAACGGAAATGAAAGGTTACAGAGAACTGAAGGTGCAGCAAAAAGGGGGACGTTTTGGTTGAAAGTCCACATTAAAAGACAAAAAACAATTTTTTTTTGCAGTCAAGCACAGGTGAAGAAGTGATTTGAGCAAATCTCTAAATTTAAGTACTAAAATAATTCATCGCTTAGTGAAGTCATTTCAATGAATTGCAGACGCCCAATCTCCATCTGATACTATCACAATGTCATATTTCAGAAGTTGTTCTCTTTTATAAACTGAGTGCTCTACTTTGAAAGTTTTAAACAATAAATGCTAATGTTTCAGCCTCCGTGCATACATCTGAAACTGTGACCGCACTACGCAAAGCAGGAATTGACAGGAATCTGCAGCCTATAGTCTCTCTTTTACTGTAAATGTGAGCAACGTACAATATATTGGCAATAAAATCAATATTGTACAATGTTAGTCATTATTTAAAACATATAAGTAAACTGGGCCAATATTAACAACTGATGTTTGTGTCTTTCTTGTTGACATTTGTCTATGTGTTTCAAGATGGTAGGTTATACAAGCCATGTAAATGTCAGATATCTATAGTGACCCAAATTTTAATATCAGTGCATTCTTAAGTAAGTCTTAGAGTAAAAAATTATAAACAATTAGATTGTTATAGAAAACTCTGATACTTTAGATTCCACCGAACACAAACAACAGAGATTGCAAGTCGAGGTTCATCAACAACTTGGAATGATTGTTTAAAAATGCTGTGATCGGGTTCTGACCGGAGAAGATACTTGGGATTGGATCAGGGGTGGGACCCAATATACACAGATGCATACCATCACATAGCCATAAAACTAACAACGCCTACCTCAAGATCATCCAGAGATCTTGCCATGCTGAGACGTTTGGAAGAACGACGCTTGGAGGCACGGGCAACACCTATGCCCCAAAACCTGGATCCCTATCAGTGGTAAAGGTTGAAAAGAAAACACAAATTACTGCACTACTTAAATTAGTACCATACTTTCCCCATTTGGAAGCAAGTTTACTGGTTTTAGATTGAGCACACACACATTCAAGTTTGAAACAGTGTTTAACTACCTGCAAAAAAAATACAATTTAATAAATTGCTTGTCTGCAGTTTTTGTATGTAATCGCGATATATCGGAGTTACTCATCTAAAAGTTCAAGTAGACTAGAAGTAAGAAATTACTTTTAAGTGTCATCCCCACGCACAGATCACACATTTTAAATCCCATGAAAGTCAATCAGCCCATCTGAGGCAGAACTACCTTAAAAGATAATGAGTTCTAACTTTTTTCCACATCCCAGCCAATTATTATGAAAGCAGAGATTGTGACTGATGTTTAAACTAGAGTTTAAGAATTGCAGATAATTACCAATGTATGAAAAGGGCTCTACCCTGTAATTTGCTCAGCTTCCTGTCTAAAGTTGTCTTCTTTCAGATCTAAGAACGCAGCAGGGGAACACAATCTAGCTCTGAGTTTGAAAATTACCATAATAAATACAGCAATGTGATCTAAAAAAGGATGCAGTTTGAATCCAAACCTATCCAACACACATTCTTTTGAGTATTTATTTATTTTTTTAATGATCACACATTTGTCACCACGGGGCCTAATTGGAGCCCTTTGTGCGGCTGGAGAGGGAGAGAGAGAGAGAGAGAGTGAGAAATCACTCCAGTGGATCTGTTTAAGTGCGTTGCTGTTTCCCAAAGGGGAAGCTTGTTTCCGGAGCTACATGGATACATGGGGACATCTTGTGGTCAAAGGCAAAACCAACAAGGAGGAAAAAAAAATCTTGACTTTTTTTTGGACAACAGTCAACATTTACACATTTTGAAAAAGTATCTGTGTTTTAGAAAATCTATCAAGCTAAAATGAAAAATCAGCCACTTTAAAACAGCAGTTTATATAAACACATCTACTTATTTGTAACTAAAGCTAAATATTTCATCTGTATTGAAAAGTATGAAGAGAAATTAGGGCAATATCTTACATTACTGTAGCTGCCATGTGCCCGCTGTTTCTGTCTTTGTTCGAGAAACCTCTTGGTCCATTCCTCTCTAGGAGGCATCATGGCCTCTGTGGAGCGGTACCTGTCTGAGTGCACCTGATTCAGTGCTGATGGAGGGTTATTTGTGGTGGAGCTTATGTTGGTGGATGTCTCCTGATTTACAGAGTCGCTGCTTAGGGCTTTAGGCCATTTTGGCTTTGAAAACCACCTTTGGCTGCTTCTTAAGGGATAAGCCATAAAGTTTGGTTTTTTACTCAAGGGTAACGGAGGAGGTGGGGGCTTGAAATGAAACTCCAGCCTGGGTGGGGGACCTCCGTAGAAGCTTGTGAGAGAATCCGGGCCAGGTAGTGACTCTGAAAGGGAATGTAGGCTGGCACTGTTCTCGGGCTCAAGTTTTTGGCCATTCTTGACAGGGTTTATAGGGGTGACGACCTCAGTCGAGGGATAATCCCATGGACAGCTTGGGAGGTGGGTCCCAGAATGATTTGGGATATCAGAAGGGAAATCCCTGTCCGCTCTCTCCTCAGGGGGGGAAGAATTTTCAATCCCGCTGTCCCCGTTGCTGCTAGCACTGCCTAGTTTGCTGGTGCTGTCGGTCTGCTGAGCTTCCATGTCCAGTTTAAATCGAAGCCTTTCCACCGCCTCCCCCAGATCGCTATATAGGACTGTTACAAAGTGTAGCACGTCTGGGGGAGTCTGAGGGAACTCAAGGCAGCCCATAGAGTCTGGATCTGGCGTACAGTTAAAGCCAAACCGGCAAGCAATCCCTATGTGATCCTTGTGGTTTCCCAGCTCTGGGTCAATGAAAAACACGTGGCAGGACGCCCGAAGAGGACCATCATCTGGTACCCGGCCATTGATAATATGTGCCGTGGTGACCAGGCAGAAGAAACGTGGGTCCTCAGCACAAACAGCTCCTAAAACAAGGTTCTCAGCAGGGAACGCCGCCAGAACGGCTCCTGCGTCGTCACACAGTCGAATGCAATCAAACATGACCTTCATCATCACGAGGGTGTGAGTATCTTGCTCTGTGCCCAGCTGTCGGATTCTTTCCCGAATGGCCTTTAAACAGTCATCCTCGGAGTCACTGGTGTTCAGAATCAGCTCTGTGGAGCTAAGGTAGCCCACCACCAAAGTCATGTTTAAAACACTCCAGTCTGGATTGACTTCTTCGGTGTCGGTAAAAACAGAATCTGTGTCTTTAACCGTGGGTGTTTCCTCCTTTTTCTTTCCAGACAAAACATTGAATTGTTGTGACCACAGTGACATGTCGGGCTCTGAAACTGGCCTCTGTTTAGCGGTGAGACCGTTGTTAGGATTAAAGGACGGTCTGCTTGAGTCATGTGATACAGCGCGGAGGACACCTGGCTTCTGGAAAACACTACTTTTTTGCTCAAACCCAAACTTGGCATCATTGAGGATGGGGTTCCCCATTATTCGTCGTTCTGAGAGCACCACCATATGCAGGGGTCCTTTGCAGCCACCAATCAGCTGAACCACAGTTTCATGAGAAGCAGCAGAAACGTCGGCTCCATTGATGGCCATGATTCGATCTCCTTGTCTGAGTCCCACCACAAAAGCAGGACTACCCTCCATGATGCCACTCAGCAGACAAGGTTTCTGTCCTGTTATAGTAAAACCATATCCAGCCCGACCGCGGATGACCTCCACGTCCCGGAGTTCACCAGTTGCGTTCATATCCAGACGCCTCCTCGCACCCTCAGGCTGCCCTTGGATCCTCATTTTAAGTCTCAAACAGAAAACCTTGAGATTGCCACCACTACTGTGTAGTTGTCATCCTGCAATCAAATGAAGAGAAAAAAAAACACTTTAGATTTCATAATTTAAGCACTTACCATGCCCAAGTCCAAACATTTTAATCAATTTGCTAAAATTAAAGAGAGAGAAAAAAAAATAATACTAGCAGAAAATCGCTAAAGCTGCACCTATATTTATTCAACCCTCATTGAAATTTATTTATATAGTAAATACATAAAACAAGTATTACAATAATTTTATCCATCACTAAATATGACTTACAATGACTACTGTAACCTCAACATTATTCAACCCGCTGATTAAAATTACTTGTAAAAGTACATACTTGTAAATCCGGTGCAACCAATCACATGTGTGAGACAAAACACTGCATAGTTCACTGAAATATGCAGTGAACTAATATTTCACTGCATACTAGAAATACGGCTAAGACAAAAAACAATATTCTAAACCGTTCAGAGAAGAGATTATTGTCTCAAATAAATATATAGAAAGGGACACAAACTGACAACAAAGTCCATAAATGTTGCTAGAGATACATCTGGAAACATACTTTACAACTTTAGAGTTAAAAGAACAACTTTAAAGTTAAAAGAACAGTAGTTAGACCGACATGGCAGAAAGAGGAAGTTCTGCAGCAAATCATGATGGCAGTAACCATTGAGGTGACTATTTCAGACTGCTTTCATTGCTATGTATTCTAAATGTATCAAAAGTAGGACACCACCGAAATTCTGACTTTTATGTCAGAATTCTGACTTTAATCTTCTGACTTTAATCTGGCTTTGAAGTCAGAATTCTGACTTTAAGAATTCTGACTTCTTTAAGAATTATGACTTAAAGAAGTCAGAATTCTGACTTTAAAGTCAGAATTTTTAATTTTTTTCCCAGTGGCCCTAATCCTCTTTCGTGGATCTCAGACTGAAATAAATATGCACTAATTTTCTAGAAAAAAAATTATTTTAGTACAGAATCTTTTGTTTGGACCCTGTGTTCAAAAATGTGTTTTTAAAACATATAAAATAACTTACTCACGTGTACCCACATCTAGTACAATTTCATTTCATGCTTCCATTTGCTTTCTAAACAAAAGCTAACAAAATTTAAATCAATCTTGCTTTACCAATTATCTGTCAGACATGTAAAGAGATGTAACAGGTGGATCTTTGATGCCCAAACACAGCTTTTATTACTCACCCTGCTTCACCCCTGCCTCCCTAACCCTTCCCCCTCGCCCCCACAAAACAGAGCGCCAGCTGGCTTTTAACTCACCAGCACGTCAATGACAAACATACACTTTGGTTCAGCAAACCACTATTATTTTTGTGGTTTGCTGTCCTTACCAGAAAAGGACAGAGTTGAACATAGGAAAAATGCCAGTCATGTGTTTTTCTCTTACTACAAAGAAAGCATTAAAGCATCACAATTTCATTACTTTTACGCTTTAACTAAAACCTGTACAGAAAAAAAAACGTATTGGCTCACCTGTGTAAGCGTTAAAAAGTTCCAATAAACCCCAGAATTTATGCGCACTCCTTGAAATAACTCCTTCAGTTTGCGAAACTAATGCCAAACGTCCATGTTTTCTTTCGATTTATTTCTTTTTACACTATTTACAACTTTGTCCTGCCGTGATTCAGGGGTCCATATGGCTATTCGCAGTAGCACCTCCTCCCTCGTGAAAATCACAAAGCGTCTTTCATAGTAACCATGACAGCGTAACGTCTCTCGAACATGTGACGCCTCCCTTTGCCCAATCACCACGGCTGTCACGTTCAATATTCAAACTAGTGGAGTGACGCTATTGGCTGACACAAGCGGCAGTTGTTAATTTTGCTCTGAATTTGATCACATTTTAAAACACAGATTGTATTTCAGCGTCATTTCTATCAGAACTTAAACACGTAGTAAAAGTTACTCTGAATTTTGCGGCAAACCTCAGTAAACGTAACGACGGGGTACATTTCTATAAAGTTCACAGTGGAGAAATAAGGGTAAATTCTTTTCCTAATTAAAAAAATAAATAAATGAAAGCATACGTGTTACCTGGATGTTTTATAATCCTGTGGCATTTATTTTTTTAAGTTAGTAGTCCCAGTTTTGCTCCACACTAACACCACAACTGTTGTGAAAATAATACCTAAGTGGTCAAAGGGCTTCAACGGTTGCACACATTGTTTTTCTACACATGTGCAGTGCAGTTTACACTCCTACATGTAAAAAAATTGAGGGGCGGTGCTTATTTGAACAAATGTCATGCGATATCAGAGTTATCAGTCAACCAGGCCTGTTGTCATGCTTTGCTCCATTCATTATAATTTGTGTGGGTGGGCACATTATAAGCTGGTGAGCTTGTGGAAGTCACCAGAAAAAGACGAAAAAAATAATCTCACCTCACCTTCTCCCCTTCACAATAAGAGTATACATTCGAAATATATACATTGTATCCGCCACAAGCTCTCTTTTAGAGTAAAAAAACACTGCTGCTTTTTAAGTAATACAGGCCTGATATACTCTGAAGAATAAACTAAAACTGGGGCGCATTGCAAAGGATCACTAAGCATGTCATCTTTCACACTTCAAATCCAACAGCTAGAAAGTTTTTGAATTTTACGCTTACATCAAAAACTTTGGCAGTACTCTGTAAAAGTTTCTTGAACAACAGCTGGATATTCCGAATGTCTTTCCCAAGATGCAAACTTTGTTTTACTTTTAATTTTCTTCCATTTAGTAAGTTTTGGAACCCCTGATTATAAGTAATACAATACAGTACAGCAATATAATTCCATTTTTAAAAATACTTGGGGGGAAAAAAACTTTAATTTGAAGCAATTTATTGAAAAAAAAAAATCCGTAATTATTTTTCACAAAAGCAGTAGCATCGTTAATGTTTTATATCAAACAAATAAAATGAAAAAAAAAATGTATGTATGTATGTATGCTTTTTAGGTTGACCAATAATTATTTTTTTCTTTATTTATGATTGTCCGATGTCTCTCTGGAGGATCTTTACAACTGAAAAGACAAGCAAACGTGCAATTCAAGTAAAGCCGCTATTATGACAACACATAGGTTCTTTTGCAATCCAGGTTTGGGGTCAGCATGAAAAGGCAGTTGCGTCTGTCACAAATTGAACCAAGCCAAATACTACCTGGCTAGAATGACACTTGACAATGGAGAAGGGCCTTTTATGTGTAGGGTACTACTTTACACAGTGAACCACTGCAAACATGTGAAATGTTTTAGGAGACAATTGAGTGTTATATCAGTGCCAAAGGGGGATCGTACTAAGTGTTAACACCACAAGAATAGCACTGGTGACACAGTACCAATCAGGTTGGGATAACTTGTCGAGTCGCACAGCAATCTTTGAAATCTAAAGACACTGGACAAATGTTGAACAAAACATGAAGAAAGGGTAGGAGCTGTTATAAGCGATAAATAATTCCTAGTGTTTCGAGATAAAATGAGTCACTAGACTAAAATAAGACAGAAGCAGACCCTATTTTTTTTGCTATGTTATTTTTGTCATGGAGTTCAAGTATGAAAACAGCAACAACAAGAACAACAAAAAAACATAAATAGACTGTGCAACAGGTGGAACAGTAATAAAAAAAAAGTTGCTAACAAGTAAAACAATAATGGAAAGATTATTTAAAAGTTAATTAAATAAATACATAACTGATACTCGCCAGGGCAGGGCAAATGTGGAAGAGATAAGAAACCATGTAGCATTGGCAGGGAACATTGCACACTGAATATTCTTCTGGAAACATTTAGGTGCAAGAATAAAAATGAGTGAAAAAGCAGCCTAAGGGGACACAGACGTTTTAGGGGAAGTACTCAATTTAAACTAAAAGGTTTGACTTACTGGTGAAAAAAATAAGACTGAGACTGCTTGAGAGGTTAGCGCAGTCTGTAACAGATTGTACTATGAGTATAATAAATTATACTCATTATACATGAGTATAATTCATTTACTTTTATATGAATCAATGAAAAATGTCATGTTTAGCAGTTCCTTTCAAAGCAAAGGAGAAAAAATGGACAAAAATAGAAAAAAAAGTACTTAGCAGACTTTTTGAATAAGCAGCACCATGAAAGTTTTAATTAAACAAAACACCTCTGCTATACTCACAGCGATCTGAGGGAGACTCAGCTGTGTAATGTTGAGGCATCAAGGCTAACTATAATTATATCTAATCTGATGTTTGCAAGGAGGAATTTTCCACCGAAGGCACATTTTCAAAAGATTTGAAAACTAATTTTGACACCAAAAAAGGCTTTGTGTTGGTTCTTCTTTTCTCAAAGCGCTTCCTTCAATATCAGTGAATTCGATTTCTGCCTCATGATGTTGCAAATTAGCTTGTGTTGCTAAAGGACAATCCTGATATGTAATTACAAAGGCACAACGAACAAAAAGGCAGGATTTCAAAAGATTGTTTGTAGTTATTTTAATTAGATACTTGGCATGTAATTGAGAAATATTTTACACAACTAGTTCTAAGCTAAAAAAGACTACATTGTAACCCAACATACAGTGGATACTAAAGTTTAAACAATGTCCTTTTAGTTCTTTTAACTTTTGCTTTCAGGCACCCCCACAGAGTCTGTGAAAGTATATTTTTTTGGTAGTCCTTATCTGTGGTGTGATAACAGTTATTGTCTAATTTGTATGTAATACTGCAGTTGAGACGCGAAATGAAAGAACCTGCTTTTCCTATGAGCGCTGGGAGATTCCATGATTTTTTCCGCCCTTCACAGTTTCCCTGGATCTTTTGCCCCGCTCTGACTCCAAACCGCTGACGCTGAGCTGGGGAGCTGTATCATTTTCTCCAGGAGGTTCATCATCCTCTCCTGCAGCTGCAGACACTGGACCTGCAGGAGGTTCTGTTGGTGCATGGATCGGCGGAGCTCCCTGCACGTCTCCTCTATCGCCTGGCTGGACTTCTTGTGCTGCTGGAGCATGGCCTGCATGACCTGCAGCTTTTTCCTCTTCAGGGACAGGTACTTTTTGGCACGTCTTTTCTTGGCTGAGATGGGGTGGGAGCTGAGGAGCGGAGAGGAACATCTATAAAGGTTTACAACGATTTTAGATTGGAATTAGGTTTAGAAGAAATACCTATCAAGAATATAGCATGCTCTTTAAAAAACAACAACAACAAAAAACAGACTAGTGACGAAAAATAGAAAAAGTTTCATCCCTCCAAACACCTGACACACAGCCTGAGAGATCTATCACACTTAGGTTTAATATCTGTTGTTATGTTTGCCTATGTGATCTAAAAAGTATCCTAGTGCTCATGTTTAAAAACAGAATCCCTCTTACTGTAAAACCAGTTCAAAAAACTTTTGGTTTCAGTTCATTTTGTCTCAGCCTTGCAGAAAATAAAACGCAGTGCAGAATTGATTAATGTCTCAAAATCTGGCAGTCACCAGGAGCAGCACTGTTTGCATGTCATGAGATGCTTATTAAATGTGTGATTGTTTCGGTTGGTTTTGGTTATAAACAGCCCTTTGTGGTGCAGCAGATCACCAAAACGTTCTAATACTGATGAGTAAAAATGAGCAGGCAGCTGTCAAGGTCCAGTGTTTCATTACTGTGGACATTCTTGCATTGTTTTGCTGTGGGGCGCTTTAGATGATTAAAAATCCAATTTAAGTTTGGGTTTAGTTGGGTGTAGGTTCACCACTCTTTAAAAAGGCATTTATTTAATTTGTATTTCACTTAACTTTACTTGATTATTTATTTTTCTCTATTTTATCTTATTTCTTACATAGATCATTTTAGAAAGAATTACACAATCTATTTATACATTAGTATTTCATCTGTAATTTAGTTATTCTCTGTGATAGTTAATGTTACTTTTATTTTATTTGGCTTTATCTCAAATATCTCGATCTTTGGCTTCCTAGATGTAATGTGTTTTTTTCTTAATTAATTCGTTATTAAATCAAACAACTCAATTAAAGAAAAAAAAGAAGAGAAAAAAACATTTCTCTCTAAAAATGGTCAGGTGGGAGGCTAAAATTGAGTGTAAAAGAAGCTAAAGTTTAAAGACTCTGAGCTCATCACCAAAGGACAAATTATCAAAATAACAGTGGAGACATACAAGAAACTATTATACAGTTATAAGAGGAGTTGCAGTGCCAATAGAGGGTATAGTCTTTACTACTATTTTTATGATTTATTTTTCAAAAATTAATACACCTTTTGCATTGTTTTGTATAAATTGAGGAGATGCTTGCCTCACTTTCTGTCAGAATCATTTTAAATCTACGTCTGCCAGAGGTATGAAAAAAAAACATAAACAGATAAAATTATTAGGTCCTAATGTGTATTTTTCTCAAGTGTGGCGTTCAAAATAAACCCAAACAACATAACATAATAGTAAGGCAACAAATATGGAATGTAAGTAACAAACAATTACAAGCAGCATAGTTGAAAGAGCCTAAAATGTGCTGGGTTGCCTTAAGATAAAACAGCATACTTGTACATGGGCGTTTGGTTTTCCTGTTACCTGGAGCCCAGCATGTGCTCGCTGTCTGAACTCAAAGAGTCCAGCTCTTGTTTTATCTCCATCTCATCTGAGGAGCCAGTGTACTCTGGCAGGAATCCAATCACGCCCTCCTCCGACTGGGACAAGGGGTTGTCTGTGGACTGGGACGAAGTGGAGGGACCGGCGGCCGAGGCCTGAAACTCCAGCGAGTTCACCCTGCCGTTCTCCAGCGGCTTGGAGAGGATCTTCTCGATGGCCTTGTAGTAAGGCCAGTCTGGAGTCTCCCCCGATTCGTTGGCTGTGGCCTTCAGTCGCCTGTAAGAACAAAGAAAGCGGATGGATTATTACTTTTTTTTACTAGTCGTGCAACATCTGGACCTGTGGAGTCACAGCTGCTGGACATGGAGCACTTGCCTGAACTGGAAGGACATGTTAGTGATTTTCATCTTGATCTCCTCTTTGAAGCGCTGCTCTCCGGTGAGCTGGAAAAACCTCTGGGACATCTTCTCGTAAACCTTGGCATTCCTCTTGCTGGTTTTCAGCTCGTTGTGGAATTCTTCCCACACGTACAGGAGGGCCTTCATTTCGCCATCGGTCCAGTTCGGGGCCCGTCTGTGTTTCTCGCTGTGGCCTGGCATCAGGTAGCTGAAACTATCGTCCACTGCCATTTTGGAGTTGGCTTCGTCCTCTCTATGTCTTTCTTTTGGCCTGTGCTGGCTGGGGTTTCTCTCTCTCTTTTTTTTTTTTTTTGCAAAGATAGGAGCTTTAGAGCTTGAATTTAAAAGTCTTTTTACTGTTGTAAGGGCTGGGTTGAGTCTGCAGGGAAATAGGGATACATGTGAGAGAGCATGCACAGCCACAGCCGTCCTGCCTGCCTCTGCCCTTCCCCCTAGCCTAGCTGAAAGAGGACTCAAAATGGGGCCTAAGGCAGGAGAGAAATCCGGTTAAAAGCTTTTAATACTGTGTGATGTCACCGTGACATCAAGTTGCCTTGGCAACGGTGAGAGAGGGCCTTTTTATCCTCCAAGCCCCCTCCCCCTCTCTTCGCTAACCACTCCCATCCGCTCTCTCTTTTGCCCTCCATTCTGCTCCACTGGCAGCACAAAAAGCTTTTAGCTGAAAGGCAGCAGTGTGAGCACACCAGATTGCTGACACTCTTGAAATATGAGCCTCAAGGGAAGGGAAGGGAAAGGGAGGGGTGGAAAAAGGAGCAAAAAAAAAAAAAAAAGACTAGCGGCCACGAATGTGTTTCCTTGGCAACAGGGCAATGGATTTGGTAGTCAGCCAACACGCTGCTCCATTTAAAAGCTTTTAATAATAGACAAGTCGTTTTGAGGAGCTGCGGGGAGGGCGGGTTTTGCCGCATCTGGATTTATGCAGAAAGACGAAGCAGACAACAGTTCAGATCCTCACAAAAAGAAAAGAAGAAGAAGAAAAAAAATAAAAGCAAGTCGTGTCATTGGGAAAAGTGTGAATCTCCGAAGGCTGGAATTTCAAGGGAGGCAAAAATGGCAACATGTGGTGATCAACTGCAGAAGAGCACAGCCTGCTGTCCTTTGTAATCAGCTTTCTTTGCACAGCCGTGGGTGGTGGACAATAGCGCCCTGCAGGAGGGGTTTGTCTGACCAATTGAGAACCCCCTTCCCTCCTGCCTAGAGGTTTCTGCAAATCCTCGCACACCTTAATCTGTTCTTTCATTATGCATTTCTTTCTCTCTTTGCAGTCCCTCTCGTTTCTTCCTCAACTTCATGTTGAAATACGCACCAATGTATCATTTTCTGCAGCTCTTTTCCCCTTCCTTTGCTGTCTCTTCCCCCCACTAAACCATAAAAGAGCGGAAACAGAGCGATGCGGTAATGGAAGTCATCCGTTATCACTTCATCTACATTAGTGCCACTAGTTGCTGTCGGTCCGGCTTAACCAAGGAGTGCCCCGATTAGATCCTTAACCCATCTGCTTCTCTTTAACCCAGCAGGCGGCCTGGCGCATTTTTTTAACTCCTCCACATACTGAAGCATCACATCTGCCACTTAAAGCAAAGCTCTGTCGCTGCAGAAATGAAGGAGAAATGGAAAGTTGATCTGAAAGGTTTTCGGTGTGAACCGCTCTGGATCATCATTAAAGCGACAACATTTCTGGATCTGGTGCTGAGGTGGCCTATGAGTGTTGAAGTGCTTACAGTTTTTATCACGTCATTATCACATTTCATCCCAATGACTGTTTCTTTTCCAAAGCTGACTCTTCTCGAAGGCTGGGGACCTTTATAATTGTGTTTAGTTGCTTCTGTAAATTCCTCATTCATTAAGGTGGAAGTAATCCCGCCAGCTAATCCAGAAACCAGACTAATCTCCAGATAAACTGCTCATCCTGAGAGGAAGAAGACAGTATTGTGAATGATCTACATAATCTAGCCATTTGCTGTACAAGGCACATGGGCTTTAAAATTTTCATACACAGCAACTAATTTAGCAGAGACTCCCACGTTTGTTTTTTTTGTTGGTTTTTTTTGTATAAACTAAGAATGATAAAATGTGAAAATTCTCATCCTAAAAAAGTCAAGCAATGATCTTGCAAAGTAAATAGTCAGGTAAGCTTTTTGATCAAAGGGGTCTTCTCGTAACCCCGACCAACCATAATCAGCCCTATCATTAGCGATTGTCCCATTCTCTTTGCACTCAGATCTTACAGAAATACAACAAGAACCTCTACTGAAGTCAGAATATTTCTGAGCTCTCTGAACAACCCCAAATTTTGTATCCAGTGTGGGTGCCATGCGAATAGAATGCTTATAAACTAATATAAACTATTTGCTAATATTTCTCACAGTTTGTATCTTATTGCATCAGTGTTCAAGGGTAGTGCTTAAAAATAATATTTGTGATGTTCTTTTTGTTTGCTTTAATGCATAAAATTGAGAGAACTGTGTTATTATGCCTGTTTCTTGGCATAATGAAAGGGCATTTTCTGAAGAGCAAAACACTAGATGGGTTTTATAGAAAATAATCTGTAATGCTGTGGTCTTGCCTCTCTTTCATAGATGAATCTAAGATTAATGTTTTGTAAATAAGCACTACAGGTGTGTTTTGGCTTAATGAATACCATGTAAAAAGACCTAATCCTCAATTGTGTTAGGCACAATGGAGGATCTATGATGCCATTGCTCTTCCAAAAACCAATGGAATCTTGTTATAGGGCCAAGACATTTTAAATAGAAATTTGCAAACCATTGCCCGAAAATTCAAAATGGGTCATCACAGGGTTAACTAGCAGGGTGAAGAACCAAAGTAAAAGGGGGGAGGGGAGGAATCAAAGAAATGGCTTACATACAAAATCTACTTTCTTCCATGAATATCTAGTACTTCCATTCTGGAAGTGTTTACAATTAAACTCCTTATATGCTTAAGCATACTCAAATTTGCACAAAATGAAGATAAACCGCGTCAGACTTCAGTTTGCTCTCTTAGAAAACAGTTTAATTCAAATCTGCACATAAAACACGTACTTACATAAAGTATCATAAAGTATAAATGTTGACCCACATTAGTATAACCCAACACACCTCCAACATACCTCACAGTAAAACAGTCCACTTAATGCAAACTGACTTTGGCCAAAACTGAATCCACTTCATGATAGTCATTTTGCACCTTCTTATGATAAAAAGTGAACATGACAAAAAAAACCCCAAAAAAACAGAAAAAACAACATTGACCACATTCTGTAGTGACTAAAGGCTGGTGTCTTTTTGTGTCTTAGACACACAAAAACCATAAGATGCAAACGATCTTGTTTTCTTCTGATGCTAAGTAGAAAGCTCTGTGCAAATCTGATGGCAGGCAGAGGGTTCTAAAATTTAAATCCTAGCTTTTTGGTGAATTTGCTCCTCCTCGAGGGACTATAATCAATGATTCAAGGCTTTCATCTTTTAGTCCTGAACAATAAAGCACAGAATGCTTTTTGAAAGCACTCGTACTTTGAGCAATAAATGATTAGGGAATGTTCATTTGTGAGCTTATCAAATACAAAATCCTGAAAATGGAGGTTAATGAAGAAAATAAAGTCTTTTGTACACCAGCACACCGTTGGCCCAAGCCAATAAAACAGTGAAACAACATATAAAATAAAATGGTAAATAAAATATAAAAACAAGAATGAGTGTAGCCAACATCATATATCAAGTATTTGTAATATATAAGAATACATTTAAAAATTAGACCAAAAAAGGAATGCAGTTCTGAAAAAGTGTCACTAGAGGTCAGGAAATATCCATGCTCAGATATCCTGTTAAACATTTGATTTATCTCAAGTTAAATTGTTTTGCTTTGTTGACTAAGACTGAAAAAACATAAACAAAAAACAAAAAAAAAAACATTTACCTTCAGTTAAATTCCTTTCTGAGTCCAGCAAAGCAGCAACAATGGTAAACATGTCAAAAATTACTAAAAAAAAAATAACCTCAGTTACATTCTCATCATGCCTCTCTCTTACGAAGCCTCTCAGTAAGAAATAACAGATAATTTTTAAACTACTGTGGGCTTATATAAGCCCTGTGGCCTTGATGCGTTTTCAGCATCAGAACCTCAAAAAATCTGCCTCCGTCGTCAGAAGCTGAAACCATTCCTGCAAAGTTTCTTTGAACAGCTGTTAATTCACAATCAATCTGTTCCATTTGTCAGAAAATAGCTCAGAGAACTCCGTCATCAGTCTCATATCAGGTCGTTTGTGCTCCAAACGTCTATCCGCTCAGTCTCTAGTTAGGCACTCCTCCTCGGTGATGCCCTGAGCCCTCAGCTCCTCCAGCACGTTGTCCAGGTGGCCCGGGTCGGGGTACCCGTGACCCGTGAGGTTGGAGCCGAATTCGGTCTTGTGGTGCACCTCGTTCCAGATCACTGTGTCGGACTCGCCGGTTGTGCTGGACGTGCCTACGGAGAAGATGAGCCTGCGGTCCCACGCTACCAGGAGAAGTCTCAGGACCTGAGCAAGGAAATTAAAAGTGAAGTTTGCTCACTGGGTAATTATTGTGCTAGTGAAGTCATAAGAAAAAGGACATGTTTATTTACCTTGCGACCCTTCTCACTGTCGGGGAGATAACAGTGTCTGGGGAAACCACGTGCTGTGAACGGTTTCCCTGGATTTGGGTGCTCAGGGCCCTGAAGTACACAACATCCCCAAAATAATAAGCACTAAAATCCCTCTTCTGCTTATATTTCTGCTTTTCAATTATGTTTTGACTCTTACCTGAATGCCAGGCGGGATGTTGTAGATTATGCGGATGGTTTTGCAGTCTGGATGTCCCGGCAGTGAGTGGGGGATGACATGGTACTCCATTTTGCCTGGGGGCTGATTGCCCGTCTTGACCCCGTAGATAGTCTTGCAAGTGGGGCACTGGAGGCTGCCGTCCTTGTTGCCGTTGTTGTACATGGCAACAAGACACTGGAGGTGATACTGGTGACCACACTGTGCCAGACGGCCCACTGACTCGGCCCGGGAGATGCCACCCACGCCGGGGCCTTTGTAGCCCGAAGGACCTGCCAGGGCCTCCATGCAGATGGTGCAGTCCTGACGAGGAAAGATGAGTCAAGTTTGTATTATGGATGCATCCATCTTTGTCCATTTCATTATATCTGGAGACATTTTGATATTGTGTAACTTTACAATCACAAATTTCAATGTATTTTATGAATTCATAACTATATTCCCTGATCATGCTGTTAGTTTGGTAAAACCTCTGAGGCTCTCAACACACAGCAATGTTGACATAGAGGTCACGTTACACCCAGTTGAACGTACTACTTGTAGTACTTATATGGCTTCTTAAAGGAATTATTTGCAGTAATTTTTTTTCGGGGTATTCAATGAAAAGGTGGACTCTACTCTCTGTTTACGGTTGGCACATGTTTGGAGTAGGGGATACACCGGACATGCGCTCGTCAGAGGAATCCCCCAAAATATATCATCCTCTCTATGAAACATGGTATTGGTTGCATCATGCTGTAGGGATGCTTATCTTTACAAGGGATGAGAAGTTAATGTGAAGATATATAGAGGTAAACTCAGGGCAATCCTAAAAACAACTCAACATGTCATTGACTTAAAAATTACTCTAATTGTGGCAAACTTCTATTACATTTTAAACAATTAAACTACGGTACATAAAGTCAGAACAAACCAAAAATACATATTTAACACAAGGCAAACTCACCTCCTCTGGAGGATTTCGGACTTTCTGAAGGTAACGCTTCACCACTTCCTCTGGTGTTTTGCCTGTGAGAAAAAAACCCAACAACAACGAAAGACCAAGGTTATTATAGGATTTGTCAGTCAAAAACAACACCGCAGCACAAGCCAAGAGGCCCACCTTTCCGAGCTTGCTTCTTTGTGGTTTTGCGGCAGCTCTGGCTCAAGCCAGGCACAGGTTTGATGTCACTCTTGCTGACAGGTGGGGGATGAAGTACCAGCTTAGGAGGGCGTGTGAGGCAGACAGGAAGTCCCGCAGCACTCATCAGGATGCCCGTAATACCTGTGAACAGCCAGTGAGACGAGGTTATATTTATCCTGCAGTACCTTGCAAAAGTAGTGAGACACCTTCAACCTTTTCATCTGTGCGTCTTATCGGTCGGAAGTAGTTCATAATTGTGAAATGGAAGGAAAATTACATGTATTTACCATTAAAACTCCAATAATTGTGTAATTAATTCCCTTGAGTCAATATAGTTTTGGTGTATGTTCCAGATCTGCACATTTAAAGACTGTCTTTCCCAGACAGATTCACCTGAATCCAGCAAATTTCACATCTTACCTCTTATTATAATTTGGCTTTACATCTGGATTTTGACTAGGCCACTTTAATACCTAAATATATTTTGAGCGATCCCACTCTACTGCATCTGATCAGAGCTCCTTCCATATATTTGCTTTGTCCCCTTTTTGTCCCGTTTTGTGGCAATCAGCAAACCTAACTTTATATAGAACTTCATACAGGTTTCTATTAACAATAACTTTCCACTTGCCCATCCACTTCACAAATATCCCACTACTAAAGTTTTTATTATTAGTATTATTGAATCAAAGCAGTTTAATGTTTTTGATGAGGCTGTTTGTATATTTTTACCTGCCAAGGCAGGATGCACAGGACTGGATCCATTCAGGTTCTTTACTGGAACTGTTGGCACTCTGAAACACAAGAAAAACACAAACTTCTGTTAATCCACAGACACACAGCTGCCCCAGACAAAGCCACATGACTGATTGGTCGGATCAGCTCAGCACAAGGCCGGGCCATCAGATTCTGATGAGTCACACGTAAACAGGTACATGTTTACATGAGCATATGCTGCTGACCGCAGCATATGCTCGCTTCCGGTTCAATACGTGTCACCAGGTTAAGAGGCTTTTTGCCGAGTCATGTGAAGACAGGAGCAGATGCTCCGTGTCAGGACGCGACATACTGTCCTGTAATTTATCCAGATTTACCACTTCAAACTGTTTATGGCTTAACAGCATGATCAAACCCTTGGCTGGTTGAGATTTTATTAAAAAAGACTTAATATATGAACCATGCTGCTGATTATTTTATAAAAGCCAAAAACAAATCATGTACATCAACTGAGCAACATTAATCATCAGATTAAATGTTTTGCCAATCACAGTTACCAATTTTATGTGAGACAAACTTGTAAGTTAAAAAAATCTGAATCACCACCTTTGATTTGTATTTAATTTACATCATAAGCATGATAAATCAACATAAGCATCTCTGTCACTGCGTCTGGTCAGCATGAGGTGAAAAAGCCACACAAATCTGCAATGTGTCACACAGTCTGCGAGGAACACCAGCTGTCCTGTCTGAGGTGTGTACTTACGGTCTGCCATGTTTAATAACAGTCATCGTCCTAGCTTCAATGCACCAATGAGTCGAGATGTTCCAGCAACAAAATCCACTCGTGGGACTGTTTTTCTTTCTTCAACGCAGTACGTAAACCACCTCTGTCTCTGCTGCACTCTTCCTCCGCTTGTGTGCTGCTGTCTTACTTCTCCTCCCTGCTTTTAAAGGGCTAAGCCACCTGTTCCCATCTGTTGATTGAACTCCGTTTAGAGGCCAACGATTGGCAGCGGGAGGGATTACCTGTGAATTATCACGTCACTCTGCCAGGCGGCCGAACGGCTGGCAGATAGGAGCTCAAGCAACAGCATTCAACATCAAACTCAACACAGATGTAGATATATTTACCACTATAAATGAAGACTGAATGAGAAATATTTTTGGGGCTCGTAGTTATTAGACTGTAATCATAAAATGACTATTATTTACCTCAATTTCTGCAGCTTTTTTCAAGTGTAATAATTTATACTTCCAGCTGTCCTCTATAGTTTTATGCAATCTGTCAAAAACAAATGCTTGCTATAGAAAATATACATTTTGATTTTGATTAAACGCTAGAAATGTTAAAAAAATTCTTAATTTATGTGTCTTAATTTATGTGCATAAATTAATCACAAGTATGAAAGTCAAATTGTTATGTTTTTGATTGTTTTTATTGACTGATTTGAGTTTTTCCAAAGATAATTTATCATAAAGCATAAAACAGGAATGGCTTTTAAACCTGGAACTGGAAGGTCAACTTTATCAAAGTTACATATACTGTACAACATATTTGGTTTGCACATTTCACTCAACCCTACACTTTTCGTAAACGTTAACATGCTTCTGGCATAACTCATGGATATTTTATCACTCTTCACACCAAAATACTAAAGCTAATTTTAAAACTGTTGATTTCAAAGCACAGAACTGGTTTCCAAGCAGGTCCAAACAGATCTGAGTCCGAAAAGAATAAAATTATTCTTAAACTAGTGTGTTTGAGATCCTTGTTCCTTGACTGGAAGTATACTTGGAGGAAAATTATGGCTTCATCCAATTAACTGATGTAACATTGAGTTGGAGAAAAAAACTCCCTGTGCTGTTCAGTTCTAGTATAGGTCAATCTGATTACACAGTGTCACTGAACGCTGCTTACCAACATGTCTATCGACTTCTTCAGTTTGCGCCCCCTCCTTACGTTACCCAGAAAGCACATTTTCGTGTCAGGCAGGAAGATGTGAGATATGATCGAAACAATTAAGGAAGAGGCGAGAAAACCAGAGAAAGGAACGGAAGATAAAAAGAGGTGGAAAAGCATGTCACCTAGTCACGTTTGCTTTGATCCTGAGCTAATCTTGTAGCATTAAGGCAGGCTCCATCTGCAGCAGTGGATGATGGCAATACACAAGATGCCATATGTGGCAGCAGATGCTTTTACAGATGCAAAGCTCATACCTCAAATTGAAAGGATAAACTCTGGCAGCAGGGGAAGAACAACCAATGAGGGACAAACGATGGACGAACGTCAGACCCGGCGTAACAAGAGAGCAAAAGTGTGTGCAACAGAAGCAACTTTCGTCACTGTGATAATCTGTGACGGTGGAGACCCCCCCAGACTTAAACAATTCACTTACAGACCATCTGTTTAATTTCACTGCAGTCCTGCCTCCACCAAACCACATTTAAAACGGAGTTTGTTTTTAACCGCTATCTTTTACAATACATTCAATGCCAATTCACCAATCTTATAAATTTAATCAAGATCTTCTTCAGTTCATTTGCTCGAGTTAACTCCAAGCAATGCAAGCAAGGGCAACCACAGACATAATAGATAGACAGAAGAGCTGTGCTCCATAGTACTGAGAAATCAAAATGTGATTTGTAGAATGAGTTTAGTATGAAAATAACAAAAAACAACCTCACTGCTCCCGAGCGCTATATTTTGCTGTCTATTAAAAGATAACACATGATTTCTATAATCGATGTGCAATCAATTTCTTGAGAAAGGGTCATCAGGTCAACAATGAGCATCCATTGCGGTACACCTAAAATATGTGTATATTGTTTTTAATTTCGACAATCTTTCTGTTTAATTTCTATATATCTGCAGCCTAGAAGTGACGAGATAAGAAGCAGAAGACACTTAGACAATGGAATACGCTAAATTTCTATGTAAGGTTGGCACTGAAAAACTTAAATTTTTACAAGTTCACTGTATTTGCAGAACAATTATTTTTATTATTTTTTTTCTATTGACTATAAAGCAAAATACAATGGAACTCGAAAGCTATGTTTCATTGTGTTCAAGTCAACAGCATAGCTGTTGTGAAATAGAGACATAACTAAAATAATTTTGTTTCGCTTAGTCATTGGTGTTACTTTTCTATATTTGGGCTCTGTGACCCACATTGCTTCACTTTGTAAGAGGAGGACAGGTGTGCTTCTCAGTCCAAAAAGGAAATCTGCACATATACTATATTTTAGTTTATCTTATGTACATTTTTGAGTTTTTATTTGTATTTGTTAACATAATATTTCCAGTTTAGTCTAGAAATCAAATCTTAGTAAAGCTCATTTATGGTTGTAAAGTAGCAAATGGTGAAAAAGATCCAGGGGTATAAATATTCTGTAAGGCGGTGTCCCTTTTCATTTCAAAACCAGCTCAACCAAAAGAGAATGTTACTTTGAACTTTATGTGTAATTTAATCTCTTGATTTAATCGGAATAAAATAATGAGAATATTGAGAGGGTTGTACTATTACTAAAGAATAAACTTAAATATGTTCCTGCATCCAACAATCCGTATTACCATCCTGACAATAAGGTTGACAAATGACGCAAACTATGGACTTAAAGAGTAAAACTTCACCATCTAAGGTTCTACAAATAGAGAAATAGAAGCGGTGAGTGCTGAATACTGGAGTGATGGGATCACCCTTTATCTGTGACGTTCCACCGGGTTTTACCGCAGCAGCAGGTTCGGCCATCTGCTGCGAAGACAAACACGTGCAATGTTTAAAGTCGCAAGCCACCACACAGTGAGCCTGACACAAAATTCACAGATTATCTGAGGTAAAAATATTAAGCCCCATGTTTTTTTGTATTTAACCGCTCTGTGGCTGTGGAAGTAGTGTGTCATCAGGGCTGTTTTGGGTAATACCAGGATTTATGGAAGTTGGGTCACTGTGCCGGGCCACAGTTGGATTTAGTCACATGGAAATGATCCTCGGCATGAGGTAGCATCTTATTCATGATCGCAGCTGAGGCAACTTCTTCGCAGAAACCCACGAGCAGAAAACATGGATCTGAATAATGCCCAATGAAATTGGATATTTTATTCGTTGCCCCAAATTTTCATTTAATTTTGCAGCTGTACATTATTTATAAATATTTTTCGAGTGAAAGACAACATTTGGTTATATTTAAAATCAGATTACATGGAGGTAATAGAAATGTCAACATAAACAACCCAAACAGCAGAGCCTTAAACAGGGTAATTGATTTAAAACAGTAACAATAAAGTGAGACAACTAACAAGCGCCCCCTGGCTTTGGCACTTGGCGATAGCGGCATCATTCATTTTACACCTGAAAATCACCTTCTTTCGAAGATGTCGGGTTATTCCTTCTTCACAGTCACATTGTGAAAAAGGAAGTTTAGGACAAAAAAATCAGATATACTTTTTTTTTTTAATTACATCTGTTCCAAACTCTAATTTTCAAAGTTTTAAATTCCTTTTTTAAATTTTACACGCAGAAGTTCACTGTGAATTTATGACCAATATTTTGACAGTGGTCAGGCTTTAAATGTGATAGTTATAAAGATCACAGACTATGGATGGATAGATTGGTGGATGGATGACACAACTTATATTTTTCAAACTGTTCTTTCCCATACTTCCATACTCAAAACATGGAAAACACTTTTTGTCATACTTTCTACATGAACTGCAGAACCACATCCATTCTTCAACATAATTGAACACACTGCTTTTCTATTGATTTATGTTTGTTGCTCAGTACAGCTTTTTTCGCAACTCTACTTTACTATTATGTAACAATGAACTGTTGTCAAGGGATGAAGCAGACAAATAATAATCAATAATACTGGACTGTAGGAATGCCCTTTGTACACTGACTGGGAGTAGATTCAGAACTTCAGCAGTGGTGAGTTTTTGTACATAAATCAAGTCTATAGATCCAAAACATGTTTGTTTTCTGGTGTAAAATGATAGGAAAAGTGGAATAAATGGTAATCCTTGACCCACAGCCAAGCCAAGCCCAGACACATTGAAATAAATACAACTCAAACAAAAACATCAAGACATACCTAAATCACTCCTTGTTGTATTTAACTGAAAACTTATGCTGCACAGAAATATTAGGTACACAAAAAAAATGTTGATCCTGAGAGACACATGAGATGGCCAGATGATTCTGATAAAAAAAAAAAAAAAAAAAATTTTAGGCAAATTTTCCAAAATATGGGTGACTATCTACTTGCAAACCTTACCATATGCTGGTTTTATATTTAGTGTTTAACCTTTCTTATTATCTTTGGTTCTATTGAAGCATTTTTTGAGTGGTTTCATTATTGAACACATGCATTACAAACGAGAGCAAACCACTTGTACGAACTCAGCTCCTTCAATATGAATGGCCATCATTGTTTTCTCCTGGATATGAACAAGCCTGCTGAACTTTGTCTCAAAGATTAAACTCTCACAAATGCCAATGAGCACTGATGCAAGACGCTGTGTACAAAGGACTAATTAATAGGGAATTCCTTTAATTGTAATTCCTTACATGACCTGCTGTTTCTCTGAGCTCCCTCAATTTTTATACACAGACAACTAACATAATAAAACACCATCCACAGAATTTTGCTTTGTGAATACTAAGTTAATGCCTATGTTCAATCAATTTTACTCCTAGGGTACAGACTATACTTTTACATACAGCCTGTTTGTACTGCGATCATAATTCATAGGCATTCTTTTAAAATGCACTTCTTCTGCTTACATTTGGCTGCATACAATAATTTTATCAGGAATGTTGAGAAACTGTTTTTTCTTGTTACGAGCAACTCATTTCACAGGAAACAAAAAATCTACTTTTAAATCAGTATTGCTTACTTTTAAAAAAAATCTTGAATACTTTTGGAGCTTGTGAAACTTCCCAGTTCATGAGTTTTATAAAAGCACATCCCAGTGAATTTGTTTATGTCTTAAATGGGATTCAGCGATACAGAAACGATGGGGGTAAATAGTCCATAACTCGCATTTTCAATTTCCTAATCTGCTGAACAAATCATTTCACCACCCTGATCTTCTCCCAAAGCAGTTTTCTTGAGCATATATTAAAACTGTACCATCTAAATAGAGAACATATACAGCTGGAACTATATATTTACATGCTTTGTATAAAGATATAAACAGTAATTTACGACAGGATGCCTTCATGATGTCCAATAAGAAAGCAGAGTGTTTGAGACATTGCCTTAAATTACATTGGTAGCTATGCCTAAAGTTCACTCAAATGTTGCAAATTAACCTATCAGAAACTTCAGTAGCCATGGGTATTCCCAAATTATTTAAAGGCATAGTAATCTTGGTGCATGTGAACAAAAATGGGGGGGGGGAACTCTCTCTCTTACTCCCCTGGCATTTACCAAATAGTAATAATTTAGGTAATTCTTGCTGACCTAAAACAGAAAATGTTTAGTGTGAATTGATAAAAGACATAAAAGATACATAACCATAAAAAGGTTATGTATCTTTTAAACCCCAGAATGTAAATATCAGATTTTCTGCTGAAATTGTCTTTGCTTTAAGCAAGGACAAAAGTACAGTGGCTTTCTTTAAGGCCAGCTGACTGGCAGGGCGCAGTAACAGCAACAGTTGCTCTAAGCAACAGTGTCTGAGAAAATGTTGGTGACTACAGCACTTTACCTGGCATCTTGGAAGACAACATTAAATCCAAGGAACAGCAAAGTGGAAAATGTTGGCATTTGTAAAACTGCAACATTGGCAACACCTCAACATACCTTGAAACTAGCTAGCTCATGCTACACGTGATTCACAAACTTACCAGAAACACTTCTACAGTCTAGACTCACTCCTGGCAGTGTGTTTCTATAAACAAAATTGCATTTTGATCAAAAATGAAATGACATTTAATATACTTAAACTGTATACAATTCTCAGTTAAAAGTATGTTGCAATGTTTTCATTTCTTCGCAAAACAGATCAACCTTTTAGGAAACACAGCTGCAAAAGAAAACCAAATTGGCATTGTGGGAGTAAGGCTCAAATATTTTGTTCATGAAGAACCAAATTGTGCATGAAAACATACGAAAACTCTTAAAACAATCCATCTAACAATAAGTTAAGTACATAGCACAACCTCGCTATATTGCACGTTTTTCCTACTCACCCGGAGGCAATAAGTGCTCGCGACTGAGCCATGGCGATACGCTGCAGGGCAGGACGACTCAGACCGGCGAGGCTAGACCGCGGCGGCAAGGGGGCCGCACAGGCAGCAGCACCAGATGAAGACACTGGACCGAGAACACGAGCAGAAGGCGACGGTGTGCAGGTGGAGGCGGCAGTTGAGATGAGAGTTGGGGCTGGGTTTTGCTGCGTGGGGACCGAAAAGGAGACGGAGAGGGTGGAGGAAGCTGAAGTTTGAGGCGGAGGGATGGAGGCCGACATGGGAACTGTACAGGGTGGAGGCGGTGGTGGAGGAGGTGGTGGGAGAGGAGGAGGTGGGGGACGAGTTGAGGAGATGGAGAGGGCAGCAGTAGCTGGTCCGAGCAGGGAAAGCGAGTGTGTGAAGCTACTTCCAAACCCGAAGGGGTTACTGCCAACGCCACCAGCACCAATAACCCCCATCCCTCCTGGAATTCCCATACCAGTTACATTGTAACCACCAGTCGCCCCAAAACCAGAAGTCCTGTGAGGAGAGAGTGATCTTGATGACAGCGATGGGGGGCGGGGGAGAGTCAGAGAATAAGAGCTTCCTGGGATGGGGTAGCTGTTTAATTTGGGACTGGGTGGCTTAGTCTGTGGTGGTCTTCGGCCCAGAGTGTGGGCAGTCGACATCGTTCCTGCTTTGAGACTTAGCACCAACATACATTGTTGACAGGCGCAGGGTTGTCCCAAAGAAGTGATTGCCGAAGCGGGAAGTGCCCCGCTTGGGTAAGCGCTCCCATTTCCAATCCCGCTGCTGCTCATCCTCATCCCCATGCTTACTCCGGAAACGTCAACGCCGAGCAGTCCTCCATAGCCGGGCATAGATGCGGGTCCCCATGCATGGTGGGATCTGGGTAAGGGTCCAGACACCAGTGGGTATGCCAGATCGGCGCGTCTCTGGATCCGTCGGCAGCGCTGTGTCTGCCCATTGATTTGGGTCATGCTTTCAAAGTCAATCAGGTAGCAAAACCCCAGCGGCGCCAGGTCCAGCCAGGGCTGCTGGCGATCACAAGCTGCCTGGATGGCGATGCCCACCTCTGTGTCGTATGCTGTCCAACTGCCAGCGTCGTTCTCCCACTCCCACAACCAGCCTTGGCCTGGTGCTGTGGTGGGATCGTAGAAGCTACGTCGAACAGGTCGAAGGGTACCTGAAGCAAGAATCACACCACTGGTAGTAAAACTGTATCTGTCAGGAAGATCATTTATTACTTCTTGTCACGGTAGGATAAACCCTACCTGTGTTGCACCATATATATATATTATCGTTGAATATTGGTGAAATTGATTGTTATCATCCTTTTTTCCTCTCTAGTCTATGTCTTTTCCATCTTCTGAATGTCAACAAAACTCTACCTAAGCTAAGAACTATATTTAGTGAAGGTAGAATGGAAAGTCCCTTTGGCTACGCATAATATTTTTAAAGATAACTTGATTCCATGGTACCTGCAATGTTTATCTTACTAAATATTGACACAAGGTAATATTTTACAGCTTGATATTACAGTGACTGTTGTCATTTAACAGATGTCACAGCTTTGTACCTTCAGCCTTTCTTAACACTTTCTTTCTAAGGAGCCAAAGTTTCTTGGAATGTTTTTAAAGTCTTGGTTTTGATCAATAGTTTTCTGAAGGTATTTTGATGCATTTTTTTATTTGTCTTTATATTTTCACACAAAAAACAGTCTTCGTAGCTGATCATCACCTCATAAAGCTCGATGTGTTCAAGAAACACATATTGAACCCATATTGGACAATATGTGGACATTTGGGATACAAACAAAAAGCTAAATATTATTTGAAGGTTAAATCTGTAACAATTAGACGAAAATCCAGAAAAGGCATTTCATTGGACCTGAATGACACAACTTCCTCCTAGAGATTCAAGAAGGTTTCTGTGGGGATGTGTTCACTTGGTTGTAGATACCTGAACTTTCTCAAATTCCTCTTATTTGCATATTGATAGATTCAACAAGAGAAATGTGATAAAATACCACAAATCCCTCTGAGTATTGATCTTTTTTTAAAAAAAAATAAAATAAGATGCTGAAAAGTTGTCCAAAGCATTATTTATTATTTTCTCTTCTTTATAAGAATTCCTCCCAAATTATTCAAACTAAAGGTAACATGCAGACAGCTCATAACTACTCCGCACATCCTCACTTGAAAAGAGTCCATGCAGTGATGTTATCTCTCCTGACTACTAAACAAACAGCATGCTGTTGTATGACAGGAGGCAGACACAATTTACTGCACTGCTATTTGCACTGAACAAGGAGAGTGTAGCCCTGACTAAAATCAACAAGGATTTTATTTACTTGCTGTGAATCTGGGCAAACGTGTTGCCCCTGGTAACAACGCTGAGTGTTCTGGATTGTGACTGGCTGAAGGCCTTGATTTGTTACAGATGGATGAGCTGCTGAGGTAGAAATGTTTGAAAATACAAAATAGTTCCCTCATACGTGTCTGTGAGCCTGTTTTTTTGTTCTGTTCCTGTCACAATGTGAAGAATGTGATCCTAAACAATTTAATGATCTGAATTTAGGATAATTATTGAAGAAATCTGATACAATCAGCAATACATGAATCGTTTACACTGTCTTTGTTTGTGTGGATTTGCAAACTGCAGTCTGGCTTTTCTATGTTTCGTTTTAAGTAATGTCTTCCTTCTCACTGTGTGGCCTTTCAGTCCATGTTGGTACAGAATACATTTCACTGTGGACAATGACACTGCTTATTTTAGACCAAATACATCCACAGGCGTTCCTCCACTTAACTCAAATGTGTCTGTTTTCCTATCAGAAGTGCCCAAAGCCATGACAACCTCATCTTGACTTTTCTTCCTTGATTCTGTATGTAAACTTCAGATTCTGAAATTGTTCATAAATAAATATCTTGCATATTATTTCTCTCATTACTGTTGCATTTAGCTTCAACATTAGATTCCTTTAGATTGTGTTTACATGGGTTATTTAAATAGGCACATCTCATATTCAAATTCTTCAAAGAGTAATTGTAAATAGTGATGCATGTTGGCAGTTCTGTATTACAGTGAATTTGAAGGAGAATGGCTACATGGCTACAGAAGAATATTTCTTTATCAAAAATCTGTTTTTGTTTCACTTTTTTCTAATCATTATAATGGATTTAAACCCTTGAAATATTTCTGGCTATGTGTCATAAACATGCATAAATTAAGCTTGACTTACTTATGAAAAATTAAATACATTAACTTTTCAGAGGCATTCTAATGTAGCCAAATGCTAGATGTTTGAAATTAACACGAGGGTGTTATGTAATCCTATTTGAGGCCCATTCTTCAGACAATTTCGTTCCCACATGGGCCCCATATGTAAATACTAACTGGGTATTTTAAAGAAAAATATTTTTAAGCAATGTGTGGAGTTAAAATGCTATTTACGATTGAGATTATGCAAATCATATGGAAACAAACCCAGCAAGGCATCAAATCCATGCAAGACAATTTCCCCAGAGAATCCAAACAAGAGCGTTACAATGGGAAGAAATAAGAAAAAGGCCTTTCGCTTCCATGTCACTGTTCCACCCAAAGTCGCTCTCCTCTGACTCTCACCTGTGTCTTGTCGGAACTGGTGCATAGAATGTAAATCGATGATGTAGGGCGAGAGGCGAGAGTCCACTTGGCCGAGGACCACGCTACCACACCGCGGGTCGCTCCGGATGACTGCCTCGATGTGGTGACATACAGCCGGGCTGTACGGCCGCCAGCGTCCGTGCTCGTTCAGCCATTCCCATACCACCACGGCGGATGCTAGTAACATCCTACACCTGCAGACACAAAACACAAACAAGCGCAATAACAGCTGGGCATAAGAGCGACAATGAACCGCGAGAGGTGTTGGCGGCGGTGGGGGTATTTAAAGACGCCCTGCAGCCGCCTCTACGTGCATCCTTGTGCAAGGCGGCTTTGCATCCATCTTGCAACCTAAACGCGTCCTCTGGATGCGGATATAAGCGCACATTGCGGAATGACAGTCCGTGCAAAGTGTACCTTCCATGTTTGTGGTCTGATGTATGCAGCAATCAGCGGGCCCAGTGTTTTTCCCTGGAAGAGACACAGAGGGTGTTCAGGTTCCGAGGAGCCTGCTCGCAGGATGGTTGCATCTTACTCCCTATGCAGATGAGTGACGTCTGCTGAAATCATGTCTTTGGAACAGTCAAGTTTGGGTGAGAGAGGAAGACGCAAACTGAATGCACCAGCCCATATAAATAAGCCACAGGTATATTCTGACTGTGATTGTGAAATAGCACGTTTATGTATCGGTAGATCATCCTGATTTTCCACGACCATTGTCTTCACGTTAAGAGGAATTGCAGAACTGTTGAAATATTATTGCGTGAGAACTGAGAACATTTGATAAATTAATAAGGTCGTTTTAATTGTACTAAGGATTTGCTTATTAGTTAATATGTTATGCCATAAGATAGCGCCATATAAAATAAATATCGCTCCCTTCATAGAACGCCCAGTATCCAATCAGAATCTAGCAAGGGCCTCTCTGACCAATCAGAAACTGATATCATATTTATATTGCTTATTAGAGTTTTTATGTCGCAAAAACAAATGTGTCCGTGTTATACTATGGCAGCGACAATTTTTTACTATATATTATAACAAATTATGCATAGCTGAAAGAAAATAAAAATCTAAACTGTGGAGATGCCGGGGATTGAACCCGGGACCTCATACATGCGAAGCATGCGCTCTACCACTGAGCTACATCCCCATTGGAAGACGCGCCTTCAACTTTATAATATAAAGGCAGCGATAATGACGTTCGGGCCGTCATCACAAAATCAATTTATTATAACATCTTTTTTATGATGTAAGACAGAAACAGAAAATACTACTAAAAATAACTAAATATAAACACAAAATTTGTTTGTAGTTATTTTTTTAAAAGATGGCCTGCAAAATTACATTATTAATTTATATGTTTAAAATGGACTTTTCTAAAATTAAGAATTTACAAAAACAAATGGAGAAAAGGATAAATATTCTGAAATAAAAAGTAGGACATTTTTAAAGTTAGTATAGCTTTTAAAAGTAATTAAAAGAACACTAAAGTAGAATGAAAATGTGCATATTTTAAAAATTGGTCAAGAAAAATCCAATAGCCTTAATAATGTTTGAAAAGTTTATTTAAAAAGAGTTCAATTATGAAATAAAAACATTTAACATTGTAGTTTATTTTGTTTTGTAGCAACATAAACATCATGAGTATATGACACAGACAGTTGAGCATATTGACACCTTGTTTTAAAGTGTTACTCTCTAGAGAATAAAGCAACAAAAAGCCTTTCTTTACTATGAAATATTCACCTTTTGAGTAGTTGTTACTCTTTTACAATATATATAGTCAAAGAAAGTTAATCACTACTCAGCTGAGAAAATATTTTTAACCTGTTTACATTGAAAAGCTAGATACATATCTTTTTGTTTCCTAAAAAAATATTTTAAAGTCCAAAATGAGAAACTTTACACAAACTTTACAAGAACAATTGAAATGCATATTTATATTATGTGTCAACACTAAAGACATGAAGATCAAAGATGTACCATTATGAGGCGGAAGCTGTGCTGACACTGTTTTCTAAATCTGATTTTTATTTTCAAATGGTATGACTTCCACTCTGACTTACTTGAAATTATGATTTTTTTCTTGATAAATAGCCCATTTTCACACCTCCCTGCTTTATAACTTCTGCTCGTGTTTTCACAGTGCAGTCACATCACCGCCCTGACTCTCATCTTCTTTCTGTTCCGACCAGATAGCACTTCCAGAGAACTGCTTCAGGTCTATCAACAATCCAGTCCCACCACTTGCTTCTCCTTTACCTTGTTCTTTTAACTCTTTCTCCTGCTTTTCCTCACTGTTATCCCCGACCTCCTCATTCTCTTCTGGTTTATTATCTATCAGCCTATCTTCCTCCCCTGCTTCTGAACTCTCCGCATCTGAGTTATCTCCTTCGTTCTCCTTTGTGCTGCCACTGTGGTCCACACTATCCTCCTCTTGTTCATTCTCTCCGTCCGTGTCACTCCCGTCACTCTGGTGCTGGCTGTCTCCAGACTCCACTGCTCCCTCCTCGTCCTCAATTTCCTCCATCTCTTCCTCTTCGTCATGTCCGCGAGGCCACACCTGGACTCCAAGACGTGTTTCCACAGCTCGTGCTGCGGACCTCACCCGGTCCCTGACCCCGTCTTTCTTGTATATTATGTTTCGGACTGTGTATTGGTTATTTGCCTCCTTGTTCAATTTCTTGTAGAAGAAAACCAGCAGTACAACTAGGACCAACAAGACGATAGAAAGAAACACCACAATGTTTCCGGACATTT
Organism: Brachyrhaphis roseni; assembly: GCA_903066815.1. Lineage (NCBI taxonomy): Eukaryota > Metazoa > Chordata > Actinopteri > Cyprinodontiformes > Poeciliidae > Brachyrhaphis > Brachyrhaphis roseni. Next base: position 105,199 of record CAEFZY010071492.1, read on the forward strand.
TTCTGAGGTGAGGAGAGGAAAGAGATTTAGAATAATTAAAACCATAAAAATTAAGCTGCATAAACTTCCTTATGATGTTTTTTAAAAAGGGTTGTTACTGGGACATTATTCATATTCTATTTAGCTACAAAGTACAGGAACACTGTTAAATTTATGCTATAAGTGTTAGTTAAACTTTTTTACATGTATCCTGAACTGCTTTTCTGTATATAACATATAGATGTAAAAATGTACAAAATATATATTATACAAAAATGACGTATGTACAAAATTATAAATGAATTAAAATTGCATATGCTGTATATAAATGCAGCCCCCCACTGAAATCAGGAGAGACCTCAACAGTGGCACCCATTGCGGTACATAAACAAATAAAAAATAAGTAGCTTGTAAAGGTTCCAGTGATTAGGTTTGACAAAAAGAAAGCAAAGGCAACTGTTTAGATTAAGGAAAGATCGCCGCAGCATTCCTGCATTTAAAAAATATTCTGTTGTGATCTCTCAGTTTCATTTTTTTGTCTTTCTGCAGGTTTAGAGGCAGACCACCTCTAAACTTGTGTTGTTTCAGTGCTTCATTCTCTCCTTTACTCTTGTCTCCTTTTGTCCTTTAGACTTTTCCCCATCTTTCTACCATTCATTACTCCCTTTTTTTTCTGCTTCTGTTTCCATTATGTTTGAAATAAACCCAAAGCAATTTCTAATAAGGTTTCTCATACATGTCAAGTGGCGCATAATGGTGAAAGCTGTAACACTGATGATAAAAATTCGACATATCTATTTCATGACGAGCAAAGAAGCAGACAGAATCATTGGGAACATTGTCTGCTGACTTTGACAGACATTTTTCAAGCTATGTCCTGTCTGCAGCTAAGATCCCACCTGCAGTAGAAAGCTCCTGTACTGTCCTAATTTTGAATTAAGGTAGTTTAGTTGGTTCCAGAAGATGAAGCTAGTCCAATACTGGCCTTAACCAATTCAGATTTGAGGCATCTGAAAGCAACTTCAGCCTCAAAAAGTCATGTTGAAGTCTATGCACGCATTGTTTTAAGAACGTTTCATTGTTGCTCGTATTGGATGGTTATTTGCAGAGAAGCTGCTTTTGTTTACCTCACTGGAAACACTTTGTGTTCATTCCAGTTTGTCATCGGTGGCGCAACGTTTCCTACCTCAATTTTCAGTGTAAATAATTATTTGGTTCCCTGTTAATAACCTACCAATGCAAACATGAAGAGGTTTGAAGGTTAAGAAAATTATTGAAGTTGTATAAGTTGGCTAGCTTCTCTGGGATAAATTAGTGTATTAAAAATGAAGTAATAAGAAAGATGTACCGCCAGTACGATGTTAAAGGTTCAAAACATTTCCCCAAACTTTCCCTTCCAAAAAGCAAAACAACCGCTTCAAGGCACAATGCATGTTGCTAAACTGTTTATGAAAGATTTTGTTAGCTGAGGATCATTAATTACGTGCAGCTTGGTTTGATGAAACCAGCTTCTACTTTGCATTGCCTAGTCTTTAACTTTTAAGAAAATGCATCTTGGTGTTGTGCTCAACAGCAAAGATATGTTTTACACGAGTTTTGTAAAATTAAGAGCTGCTTTTTCCCCTGGTTTCTCAACTTTAGGCAGTCCTGTTGCAACTCATAACAAAATCGAATATCACTGATGTTTAGGTGTGACAATGAAACCAAAACAGAAGACGTCTGGAGAGGGGCGCATACATTTTCACAGCTCTGTATGTGAAGTCAAATTGCCGGTTTTTATCTACCTCTCATGTAAAACGTATGAATTTATACAGTAGTTTCCAAACTATTTCTTGAATAGCACGCAATCATAGCTTTAAAACGGAATGAAATTCAAATATTGAGCCTCAATTGATGATTGTCAATGTTATGCGTGCAGGTCTGACAATAGACTCTAAAGTTATATTTCAAGATACTTTACCTTTAAAATAAACCTTCGGTTGAGTGTGAAAAAATCTCAAATGCCCTTGTTTCAGCTGAAGTGTGCAGTCAAAAAATACCCGGGTAGTTTCAAGGGAACCTGGAGCTTCTCATCTGACAATCCATCTGTATGTTTACATTTACAGCCTGTAGAAAACAGGGGAATTACAAAAGCAAGAGATCGTTTATAACTCAGTTTATGAATGTAATCACTTTAGTAAACCACATTTTATACTTAACTAGTTTGCTGCACTGCATTATTAGCTTGTTTATTTGTGAACAATATCAGCACAGGATGAATGCTACTTCTTATTTCAATTAAAACCAAACAGTATTATACATACTCAAGATGTCTATTTCTGTTGCACTTTGCGCCGTCTGCAATGACTTGAAAGACAGGAAGCTCAGCAGATCCCTCTCAGTGCTGCTGGTTTCCTGTCAAAGTGATAATTGAGCAGCCTCAGTCAGTCTGCTGTGGCATAAAACATTCAACTTTAGTTGATCACACTGACACATTGTGTAATAAAACAATAAAAAAGATGTTCTAAATAAACCATAGAACTAGTAGCTGTAGTAGAAATGCTTTAAGTTATACAGTGACACATGTTTGACAATTTAAACTCTTGAGATCAACAGTTAGCATGTAAAAAAAAATAGACTTCAGCAGATAAAAAGAAAAAAGAAACCAGAAAGCTGTGAAAAAAACTCACCGAAGTTGCTTGGGAGAGATAAACCTAAAGTTTGTGGCGCCAAAGACCCAAGACTGGCAATGAGACTGGGACTAGCTTACAAGTCAGTAAGGGTGTGTGTGAAAAATGCCACTGCGTGCATGCAGATGAGAGGGAACGAAGAAGAACTGCGGAGAGTGATGCATGACATGAAAAAAAAAGAAAAGAAAAAAAGGTTAGCTGAAACTGTTTGAGGTGGGTGGAGGCTGGGGGAGGGAGTGCAAGCACAGATTAAAGTCAAACTTGCAGCGAGGTGTGGTGGAAGGCACAGATATGAAAATGCACACATATTTATAGAAAGAGGAACATGTCCTAGTGATTTTTTTTTTCTCTTTCAAGGCAGACTTTTGTCAGTACAAGTTGACAGAAGAGATGCAGTTAAATGCCTTAGGACATGAAAGATATTTTAAAAAACTTGCAAAGTCTCTGACGGTTTTCAAATTGAACGGTGTACATCCTGTTGAGTCTGGTTTTGTGGCAAACAACGAAGCTCTACAATGGAGAACAGAGTTTATGAAACAAGTGTCGATTCAACTCTGGTGTTGTGCACAAACGGCTAGTCGAGCAACATGAATCTGTGTGAACCAGTGATCGAATTGGTGTCTTATTTAAGGACAGTTTTTGAAAATATTGCATCTGCATAACTGGAACCTTCTACAAGTGTATGCGAAGTTTAAACATTGTGCAGAGCTTCTGAAATGAGTTGGCCACATCCTGTTTCTGCACTGCTGGCCGGCTCACACGTCGTCTGCACTTAGCAACAAAGTCTCCAACCAAATCTGTACTGTAACAGTACACTTTACACCTGTTAAATAATTACACAAAGCCACATTTACAGTTGGATAGTTTTGTTGAGCCCACTACATTTTTTTTATAACAATTTTAACATGAAAGAATTGTACATTAGAGCTGCAAAGGTTGTGGAAGCTTTCATAATTTTTGATAATTTTCTGCATGTAAAAATTCTTTTTAGTTGGACAATATATATAAACAAAATTACTGACAGCATAGCTTCGTTAGCATTTAGTCAAATTCAACAGCTGTCACATGGACTAATTTCTAGAAATGTTACTTTAATCTGAGGTCAGCTCTAGAGCTTTTCTTCATTAAAACTTTGGATGAAGGAACTTGAAAACTATTTCAGTGCTTTGCACAGTTGATTAAGTTTTCATCTTGTCAGACCAGAGTTTTGTTTATAATGCTTTCCAGCCTTTTTTTAAAAAAAAATAACAGAACACACACTTTCTCTCAAGCACCAGAATTATTTTTATGCCTTTACTGTTCATCTTTGTTCACTTCCCTTTTTTAATCCACTGAACTTTCACAAACTTTTACTCTCTACAACCAAATCAGACCGAAACATTTTCCTTGAATGCTCTCTTCTTAATAATGTGTTTTATCAGCCACTTTATTAAGAGTGGCAAATTGGATTTTTAAAGAAAATTCATTTATCAGCTAAAGAAACAATGAACACAAGTAAGAACAGTATTAGAGAGTAAACTCCCTGAAATTGATCACAAACACCTGGACTCAAGGGAACAACAGACGTTCACTCATGAGTTTGAACGCAGCATACTAGAAAGATGGAGAAAAAAAACAAAACACAGAATACACAAATAGTCATCTATTAGACTATGAGCTAAAATTACCAGAATAGTGGTGACATTTATTTCTGTCTATGAGAGGAAATAATGTAATGAGCAATTGCAGTGCTAGACAGCACAAATAATTTGTTAATTTTTACCTTTTTGTTCTACTTTATGCAGAATCCAAGTGTTCATTTGAAATGTTCAAATAGTACCATCAAATAGCCGCTACAAAATCATTTAGTACAGAGGTGAAGTAGATGTCTGAGAAAGAAAAATGCCACTTTAGATGTCAGGGTGAGCTCAAAATAATGCTTAAAAACTCAAAGCATTGACTTTAAAAACTCAAATTTGTAGCAAAAAACAAGATCTTTCAGCTATGCTATAAATTTCGCTCGATGCAGATAACATTCCACTTAATCCAGAAAATCTTCTTAAAGTTATCTTTATCACAGCAGCACACGCTACCGTTATTTGCACTCAGTCGGCTTTAAGGTGAAATGAACTGTAGAGAGGCTACAACCTAAAGAATAATATTGTACTCTCTTCTACCTTCAGTCAGCTTAACCAGACACTTATTGTATGGGATATTTTATTAAGAATGACAAGTTGGATTAAAAACAAAGTCCATTCATCATCTATTTCACAATTACCACACTCAAACACAGTATTTCCAAGGGTAATCAGAACTAGAACTGATCACAAACACTTGACCATGAGGGGAACATTAGTGTAAACCGAAAGGCTTTTTCGTACAAAACATGAAACAAAGTTGAGTCAATCATTACATCATTGTCTAGCTGAACCTGTCGTTCATATCAGTGTTAAGAGGTCAGTGCATAATTAGAATTAAAGTATTAAAGGCTCAACTGGAATGTAACATTGTTATCCTACAACTGACTGCTACATAAAATACACAGTAATGCCTCTAAATAAAGAACATTCACAAAAGTACGACTAAAATGAAAGAAACAGAACTAAAAGTGCCTCACATATTAGAACACAGATGCATATTTTGCTGAAACCAAAGGAAAATAGTGTTATGTTAAATTCCTGTTGACTGAAACTGTTATAAATTTATATGTGTAGTTTCAATCAAATGCTTTACCTCAAAGTGACCCATAAAACTCAGCCGCTGTTCTTAACACACAAAATCACTAGCGCTCGACCGTTTCCTTTACTGCAACAACACGGAATGAAACTACACATAAACACTTTCTCACCACCTATCGCTCACATGGTTCTCACTGTTGTATATTGAGATTTTAGGTTCATACATTTGAACAGAGAAAACTATATAAAATACAGAGAAAACAAAGCCCAAGTCATGTAAAAAGTCAAGCCATGACTCGACACTTTTGCACCTCAAACTACCTGAATAATAAGTCCTAGAAGTGACATTTATGAATATCCGCCAGGAAAACACAATTAAATGCTTTGCTATAAAATGGCAACCTTCAGCCGAGTCTGCACAGTTCCACATTACGCCTGTTATGACCTTTTGCGTTAATTTAAAGGAATCGTATCATTGTAACTCAGTGGTTCCCAACAATTTTCTGGGCACCCCATAGATTACAAATACCCCCACCCCCCTAAAAAAAAGAAAAAAATCAACTGGGCACACACATCGTTCAACCAGACATAAACCTATACACACATTTTTTTTTCAAACTCCACTGAAGTTTATTTCACACTTCAGGTTGCAACAAAACTACAACCCATCTTTACAGTGAAACACTTCTGTGTAACTGTTTTTTCTTTTTTCCCCCCCCATTCATCCACACAGCTTCCTGAGCCCCCCCTGCAATGGCATTGTGCCCCCCTTAGGGGGCGCGCCCCACACTTTGGGAACCACTGTTGCAGAATCAAAGCATTAATTTAAAAAAAAGCTCAAAGCTGCAAGATCCAATAACTGCTACAAGCTACTTTAGTTTTGCTATAAATTTCACTCTATGCGGATGACACCATATTTACTAAAAAGAAAAATCATCTGGGAAGTACAGCCTTAATCATAGTAGCTGGAAGCCACTGTGATTCACAGTCTTTACACAGTTTTTACACTCACAAAGCATTAAGGTGTTGTTAAGACTAGTAAGGCTACAGTCTATAGCTTCTTCAGGAGTTTTATGTCCCCTCACACGTCGCCGTCTTCGATCCGGGCGAGCTGCCTCTCCAGCAGCTCGATTCTCTGGTTCTGAGCGAGCACGACCGCTCGTAAGGCCTTCATCTCTGCTAACAATTCACTCAACATTTCATCCTAAAACAAAGAAGAGCAACAAATCAGAAAGCAGTTACGAGAACATAAAGATGATCGTCTGTGGCTGTGCAAACGGTTTAAAGTATTAGGAAAGGATCTTTACCTCTCTCCTCGGCCTCTCGGTATTTCCATCCGTCTCCCTTGCGGTCACTCGTGGCTGCGGCGTTTCTTCTTCCACTTCCTTGGCAGCAGAGGTAGGTGTTGGTGCGGGAGCGGCTGCTGCGGGAGCGGCTGCTACGGTTGCTGCTGTGGCGGCGCCCCCGGCCCCGGAGTCCTGAGAGCTTAGCTTGGGCTTGCTTCTGAGGGTGTCTCTGTGTTTGGAGGGCGGAGCCGCGTACCCTCCGCTCAAGGAGACGAGCAGAGGTGCTGCGTCCTGTCCGGCGATCCATTCATCTGCCAGCAGAGCCGGCTCCAAGCCTGCAGTGTCTGGGTAAAGGTCTCCCTGGAAGAGATCTGACTGGTGGGGCAAAAATTGAAACATAGCAAGAAAAAGTTGTTTTTTTTTCTTCTGTACATTAATCCAAGTAAAATTCTTTTAAAGGCCATGTGTGTGACTTACTTTACGTGGTACAGTCATAGAAATGGGTTCCACTTTCCTTTCATGCAGCTTGTAGAACCTGCAGGTTAACAGGAAATTAATAACAGAACTGAATAATCTTAATAGTTCTGTCTTGATTACACTGGAGGTAAGGTTGAGTGGAAGCTATATGTACTTTCAAGTAGCATAAATACACCTTAAGTCAACTTTTGAATATTTTTCAGGAAGTAGATGAAGTTTGACGTGATAATTGTAGCGTAATTTTGCTCAGAGCACTGTAAACCACACGAAGACATTTTGCAATATCAGTATTTTTGCATCAAAACAGCATGAATCTACAAACGAGAGTCAGCAGGAAGGCATGCAAACCAATTTAACGAGCAGAATAAAGAAAAAACCTTGTAACACAACTTCCCATATACTTAGTGGCACCAGTAAAATAAATGATTCATTTACTGGAATGACATTACTTCATATTAATTGCTTTTTTTAAAATCCTACTGACATCCAGTCCAAATATCTGAGTACATTCAGTCAGTAGGGGTAAGAAAACCTTTAACATAAAGAACGGCAGATGAGTGTTTAGCAGGCCTGTCACAATAGTCAATAAATCAATTAACTGCATAATAAATTAACTCAATCATTTCCATTGGCATGATTTATTGTTTCTCTTTTTTTTTATGTCTTTCTACCAAAAACTAGAGGATAAAAGTCTTCAGTTTGGTGCTTTGGTCTCAACTAGCACTTATTTTGAAGGACAAATTTGTTTACCAAGACTTCAGAATTAATTTTATTTGTTGTTTTATTTTGTATATTTAACATTTCTTCCAGTTCATTAGAATTTAAAGCTTATCTTTGAGAATGTGTTCTCGCATTATTATTTTGCCATAACCATTACTTTTTACAAAATCTTTACCAGTAGAGCCATGAATGCAGTGTGCTGTGTGATGCCTCCAGTGAAATGCATATACCCGTTTCTGCAGAATATTCTAAACATAACATTCCAAATGATTACAGCAAAAATATGAGCAGATTTAAAGAGCTAACCTGGCAATTTCACACTTGTTGACATCCACGCCTCTTTTACAAAGAAACCCTGCACCTCTCTGAGGCTCCTTACTGCTGTATAAACTCAGGAAGTGAACGTAGGGAGACTCGTCTGTCACTTCAAAATACCGGATGGTGCAGTCCCCCTGAAATGAAGAGAAATCAAACTGACTTGCTTGAAAATGGATGCGAGGCTATATTCTGCATTTACAACTGTTATGTGTTTACCTTTCCACAGAGGTAGACCATGTTTGTGTCCGGGTCATAAAAGGGAAGAAGAACTCCGTTACTTGTATCCATCTCTTGTACAGCCATCGGCTCAGAGAGATCTTTCTGTAAAACAAAACACACATCCGACACATTGGCTTTCAAAGGGTCGTCATTTCTGTTAAAGATTACAACCACAAAAGTGTTGTTTAATTTGGAAGTGGAAGACAAATGCCACACAGCTCTCGAGTATGTAAGAAGTACAAATCTTAAAATTGTGTCGTGCATCTTAAGAAGTCACCTATTTAGTGAACAGAGTCCACCTGTGTGTAACTTAATCTCAGTATAACTTGAGTTTTTCTGTGAAGACCTCAGAGGTTTTTCAGAACAAACAGCATCGTGAAGACCCAGCAGACAGGTCTGGGAGAAAGACGTGGAGATGTAAAAAAAAAAAAAATCTCAAACTTTGAACATCTCACACATCTCTTATCAGTCCATCATATGGAAATGGCACAATGGGAAACCTACCAAAACATGGCTGTCTATGTCTACGCCAGAAAAGGAGAACATTACGAATTAAAAAATACAGAGATGTTCTGTCGAGTCTCAGGAGTCTGAGTTGTTTTGCACAAAAGGAAAGATAGGGTAGCGACTTCTAGATGTTAGAGACATACCACAAAATACTTAAAGTAGTAATTGCAGCAAAAAGTGTTTTGACACAGCATTGACACAGATGTGCCTAATTAAATAATAATAAAAATGTAAACCCATGTATCATTTTCCATCTCCTTCTAATTTATATGGCACTCTGATTTGCTCTATCATGTAAAATAAAATAAAATGTAGCTTGATGTTATACCGTCACAAAATTAGCAAACTATCCTGTAAAACAACATTTTCTGCTGTGAAGCTCCACTGAGTTTGTAAACAGCTGAAGTCTTGTGGTGGAAACTTACTGCGTCCCACAAAGCGAGTTGCCTCTCACTCATACGGCTGAAGCCTGTGGTCAAAATTTTCCCATCCGCGAGGAAGACGGCTCTCATGGGCCTTGTACCATCGTGGACCTTTTCTCTGACCTTTGGGAGGGAAGAGAGGCTGATAACAGACTCAACACACAACATGAGTAATGATACAAATGTTTCCTACATGTCTACACACGCAGATATAAATGTATGCGTAAAACTGTGAAGCTACCTTCAGGACAGCACCCCGACGTGGGTCGATGATGCGCAGGGCCTTGTCCTTGCACACGGTACAGACGGCGCTGCCATCCTTATTCCAGCTGACGCTGTAGATCAGGTCCGGGTGGGCGTCGGCGAGCTGGTACACGAGTTCGCCCGTGCCCACGTTCCACACAAAAACCACGTTATCGCAGCCTAGACAGACGGCCGACAAAGAAGCTTGCTTACATCAAAAGACGGGGAGTCGAGGTAAACGTTCTTGTCTTTGAAGCATTGTGGTGAAATATACACACGATAGTATTTTGCATGAAAGTTCAAACTTCTTATAAAATATATATATTTCTGGAATTTCATCACCATGTTCAAGGAGGCAAAATTTAAATAGACACTTGAGAGCAGAAATCAAGAAATCGAATGAGGTGAAGTGGAAGCTCGCCATGTCCTAAGCTAGAGTTACTCAGACAGATTTCAAAGGAAACGAAATCTGGCAGCTTCGGCATGTGTTTAAAACTGTAATTATTTGTCAGGTTATTTACGTTCTCCTTTAATCTCGCTACATGTTAATAAATCCCTAAGAAGGGAAATCCTATTCCCCGCCTTCATTATGCAACAGTACTGGACCTGGCTGCTGTCACTGAACACCACCTCAGGAAGAGACGAGCAGCTCCTCAACTCTCACTTTCTACAGAACTCATGCAAAGATATAGAAAAGTTTATTTATAACTTGTATAAAAAAGGATATTAGTCAATATAAATATGAAAAGTTTGGATTACAGCAGAACAACCTTACATTAGAAAAACTGAGCCAAACTTAACCTTTACATTGAATCGTGATTGAAAATGTTCTTACTTTACTTCAGTAGAATACTTCTGCATTTATAATATTATGTTTAGAATTCGGATGGACAAATATGCTTATATTAAGCAAATGTATGTTGATTATAAATGCAACAAAACCAAATATGACAAATATAAAATAGTTTCAGTCTGGAGAATGCAGAAGAGAATATACTCTTCGAGTAAGGCGGATTTGTGTTAATCTTTGAGGAATGGCTACAAGAACGTAGTTATTCAGAATGTCAAAGGATTTCAAACAACTTCAGCAGTGGCTGGATGAGGACATGGAGTTATGAGTCACTATTAGTTGATGAATAACCTATAAGTAAGCTGTGGAAAAACACTTCCTTATCAGGGGCTTTCAGCCTTGGTTAATGAGAACTGGATAGTAAAACATTATCCCACCTGCAGTCAATAGGATGTTGAAGGCACAAGGGTGCCAAGCCAGGATTCCCACTCTTTTACTGTGGCCCTCCAGGGTCACAATCGGGTCAGTCATGGGACTGGTTAGCCCGCCATCGGGGATCTGCCACACCTTCAAATGACACAACAAACTATGTAATGTTGCACTTTTCCAGTGCTTGTCTGAGAAGTTTTTTCGTCTTGCCCTTTTTTTCTTTTCCAAAGCAGGCCTGATTAGGCTGAGTCACTTGAAACCCAGCGTGTGCAAAAATAAAACCATTTATCTGTTTTCCTTGCGGAAGTGGATAAAATTTTATTTTGTGTGCAACCGTTCTACTTTGCAACAACATTTTAGAGCAATAGTTGCTTCTTGATTTAAGAGTTACCCAGTTATACATATTTATTTAATTTCTTTGTTGCCTTCACTCACTTCACTTTTTTTTTTTAAATATCCAAGTAATAAAAACATATTTCCTTCAGTAACAGTTAATTGTTTCTTATCTTGAAATTCTTATCATTTTACAAGAATTATAAGCTTACAAGCACTGGTTCTGAGAATGAATGTGATGTTACCTTGAGGCTCATAATAATTCATCCAAGTTCCAGGTTAGAGTGATTATATAACGTACACACCATGAAGGGATTTTAAAAAGAGTAGTCAGAGTTCTAGCTGTTGATTTGAGCTGAAGATTTTGGAGCTTTATCATCCATTTTACACAGTGCATATGAAGTAAATCATCACCATACTTGGCAGTCTGCATTGTGTTCTTAAGTTTGGAAAGTCTCATTGTGAATCCTCCAAAGATTTCTGGTTAAACAGCTCAATCTTTGCCTCAACTGTCATCAAACTTGTCCTTGTCAAGTTAACAGTTAAAAGATCACTTACTATAAGACTCGGCGACTGCATGTATATATATTTGAGCCTGCATGTACAGTTTTGACAATGTGAGGATGAAATAAAGCAACGACAAATTCCAACTACTGCAGCCAATTGTTGTTTCTAAAAAGGGTCGTCTGTTGCAAGGTGATTGCAGCCTAGAAAACAAGTTCCTAAGAAAACCTCTAAAAGCCCAGAATACTAATAATAATTCAACTTTATTGTCATTGCACTGTCACAAGTACAAGCAGAACCATAACTGTATATCTTAAAACTTGACTGTTAACTTGTGGTAGTAAAACATGCCAGTGGTTGATCTGAAACCAGCTGATAAAGGGCCACAAACCACCTCTGCGTGAACACTTGCCTTCACTGTGCAGTCCTCTGAGGCACTTGCGATGATGTTGTCATCATGAGGACACCACTGGATGTCCAACACAGGCGCCGCGTGTCCGCAGACTGTGGGGCAGGACTGGTCGATTCTGCCGCTCTGTTTGGAGAACACAAAAAGCTCAACTCCACTGACCTGAAAGGCTGCATTACAGTCTGGACTGTAAAAGTGCTTCGCGTGCATTAGTGGGATATAAAGGGTGATGTCATAGAGAAGCTTTTGGCTTGAAAGAAACGTATTGATCCGCGGTTTTATCGGATAAAAGATGCTAATGCAGAAGGTCAAACCTTGCCGATCGGAACGACGAGGAAGGCGCCTCCTCCCCCCGCTTCGATGATGACCGCGATGAACTTGGGGTTGACCGCGCAGAGGGGGCCGTCCCATGTCACCCGGGACACTCTGACGTCGTCGAGGCAGTGCTCGGCCTTCCAGGCCTGAGCGAAGACGTGGCGAAATTTACTCTGCCGGACCACACCTCTACGGAAAGACATCCCTGCGGACGGATGGATGAGGAAAACACTGTGGCAGTGGAAAATGTGGAAACATTAATTTATGTGATTTAATTTGACAAAATGTGAGCTACTCATCAGTTCTTGTTCCACTGTCTACAGAATGTAATCTTACTAAATGTTTGAATTAAATGTTTTTTCACTATATGTAGATATATATTATATAAAAGCAAATAGGTCTTCAGAATTGTTTTTATTTTATTTTTAAAGGCAATCACTTTAATTTGCTATTGATTTCAAATAAAATTTGTGTTTTTATGCATTTGTCTCTATAGTTGTGTCTCTACATTTGCCACATTGTAAAGCCCTATGTGTCAAACTCCTGTCCTCAAGGTCCCATATCCTTCAACTTTTAAATATTTACTAATTATTTGATTCAGTTGAGGGACATCTAAAAGTTACAGAACGCCAGCCCTGAAGAACCGGAGTTTGACGCCTGTGTTTGAAAGAAACTCTTAACCAATCTCTGTTAGAGGGAAAAAACAGGGCTGTCAAAACATCAGGCGAATTCTTTTGTGCTTAGACTTTGTCCGGGGAAAGTACAGTCAAGACTGAGTGGACAGAAATGGCACGAGCGCACCAAAACATGCTGGGACAGAGGAAGGAGAGAGGGGTTGGGCAGTGGAAGCTGCTGACGTCCAGCTAATGCTCTACGGCTCGCGAAGCAGGGCACAACATGAAAACACATAGGAAGGAGGAAGTCTACAGTGAATCACAAGACACACACCTGGAAGGTTTTCATGTTATTAGGTTTTTCTGTGATGGATCGACACGAAGTAGAGCAGAATTATGAGCGACAAGGTGTACATTTGTATTAAATCTTTTTAGTCTGATACCCCTAAATAAAATCAAGTGCAGCCAGTTGCCTTCAGAAGTCACATAATTAGTGTATGATTTTATCTCAATGCAAATGCATGTTGTGAAGGCCTCAAAGATTTGTTAAAAAGAAACATTACAGAACAAACAACATCATTAAGACCAAGGAACACAGCAGACAGGTTAGGGAGAAAGATATGGAGAGTTCAATTTTGGACTCACGACCTGTCCAGGGTGCTCCCCACTTCTTACCCAATGACTATTGAACCCCCCCACACCGCACCCCCGCACCAATCTCTCAGCAACAAGGAGAAGTGGGTATAGACAATGGATGGATGGCTAAATCGGAAAGCAATATTCTGTGTGAAGATAGAAGACTACAGCACAACTGTAAAACCCATCAACTCTTGGTCATCCACCTGGTGGGAGAATTTGTTAATTTGCAATAGGCAATGTAGAGGGACAGCAAACGCGAAGAAGAAGATGCTCTAGATAAATGACAACAACTTTGAACTTTTTGACCCACATTTAAAAACTAGCACCCTTAACGGCCCAGTTGACACACTAAAGCATGGTGGCGCTTTAGAAGCTGCAAAAGCTTTGAGACCAGAATGGAGTCTCTTCAGACCAGACCCTAAACATACAGCCAGAACTTCAGTGGACAGTTTACATCAAAGCATATGCATGTGATAGAAAGGTCTAGTCAAAGTCTAGACCTACACCCAAAAAGCAAAGTTGACGTCCCTCTCCAACCGATCTGCCTGTGTCTGAGCTATTCTACTAAGACAGACCAGTAAAGACCTACCTACTCCAACAAAACCATTTATTTTTCCTTTTCACAGTTGAAAATTCTATAATAAACAAATCGTGGCTGTAACGCGGCAGAAAGAAAAAGCTCAAGAGATATAAATACTCATGCAAAGCATTGTTGTGCATAATTTGCAAATGAGGACGCTATTGCTTCAAAAGCCTGCAATATCCCGCTTTATGTAGACCGTATCCTAAGCGTTTTACTATAGCATCACCAAGTTTGCATCAATTCTCATTATTTTTTCCAATTGTAGCCCTCTCTTAATAAAGACGTATTAAATACAGCATCTCGACATGTAAAGAGTGAGTAGGGGAATGAGCAACAAAGGATGGGCGTCACAGAGTGGTTAAACCAATAGTGAAACGTTTTTTAAAGAGGAACGCTCCCATATTTTAGAGGACAGTAACGTACCTGGTTTTTTCCCCCCTTCTTCTTCTTCAGCGATCGTGCTTAATTGGAAACAGGATCACCAAAGACTGGTGGCAGGCGTGACAGGAGGCCAATAAAATAATCCGCCGCCAGCAGCAGTAACTTAATCCCCTCCCGTGTCCAGGCAGGCGTCCGTGGCTATTGCGCAGACCTATAATAAAACATGACGCTGGATGAAGAAGAAAAGAGCGGACATGCCTCTGTTGTACATTTCAAAGCATTCTAAGCCACTCCGCTTGGTTTTATTGAAAGTCTGCAGCAGGAAAGAAAATATTCTAACCTCGAAGACCATGTCCCGCGCTGGTAAAGACTAATAAATAGTGCACAGCGACGGTGAAGGACCTCCCTCCTCTATTGGGAAGAGATGCAAACGCTCCGTCCTCCCTGTGCAAACGGCTGGTTTTGGAGCGATGGCTTGAGCGGAATCCCAGACACTTCCGCTCCAGGGAGGACACATCAAAGACACGGTGGGAGGACAAGATAGTCATCTCCCATTGGCTTTCCTGTGTGTTGGGATGTGTCCCTGCACCCCTTCCCCCTCAGGCTGCGCGTCTACACTGGGAAATACGGCCGCGCTGTGACTTCACAGTGCATTCAAGTTAAGTCGTAAACTACGTGATCTATATATAAAAGAATTATACAAAATTAATACGTTTTTAATATTACTATGAAAAAAGTCAGTTCAGTTCAAACTTATTAAAGACACAGTATCGTGGTCCATAGTGGAGATATAAAAAAAAAAATAGAAAAAGGAAAAGAAAAGAAATCAAAATTTTGGGAGTTACTGCAGTCCACAGTGTTTTATCAAGTCCATAGTTACTATGACTGTGCTCTGAAACGTCAGGGCATTTCTGAACACACTATGCATATTCCAGCAGAACTTAAGTTTAAAATAGAAAAATTAGACTTTTTAAAACTAGTTAATTTACCATGCTAACCTTTTTTTTCTTATTTCTGGGTCAATGATATAATACAGCCCGATCATTCATGTCATATAGGAGGGCTTGAATACAAATGTTGATGACACTTTATTACTTTCTTTAGTCAATTTTGATGATCCAGCATAGGACATGACTTGAATGCATCACGGAGGTAAAACGTGGCCGTAAAATGCTCTCTAGACGCACAAATGTTTGAATTTTTTTTTATGAAAATCGAAAAGGCTTTGCTGTCACACGTGTGAATGAAAACAAATTGTGTCGAAAAAAAGACAGTTGTCAATTAGAAAAAAAGAACTCCAAAGTGACATCTTATTTTACCACCGTGGATTATTATGACTCGTGTCTTTAGCGCCACCCTGTGTATTATTTTGGCAATGCAAGTGGGATTACTTTACCACCATATACAGCTGCATTCAGAAGGCGATGTCCTCGCGGACATCTTGTTCGAGGCTACACACAACAGGAGCTTCTTTTTCTGCAAAACTGCAAACTGTTTCAGAGAAAGTGTTCTGTGTTGTTCAAATTCAGCAGTGCACATCCGTATCAACAGGTGGCTCCGTGGCGCAATGGATAGCGCATTGGACTTCTAGGCAATGACGAAGTGATTCAAAGGTTGTGGGTTCGAGTCCCACCGGAGTCGCATTTTGGCGAGACAACAGAAAAGTATCAACTACTTTTGAATATGTTCTTTCATATTTAAAAGGACATATTTAAGTTTAAACACATGTTCTTTACTTTGGTAACAGATCTATTAGTACAGACTATGCGTCTGTTCGTTCCTTTGCGGGGAACCGATGATATTCTCTTTGCCTCGCTGCCACTGCGGTTAATCTGTCACAAAGTAATATCCTTTTATCACCGCCGCCGACTGGCCGTCAATCTAGTTCCTGACAAATTTTCTAACATTCCTAACAAATTCCTAACATTCGGAACAAGTTCCTAACAAAGTCCTAACAATTCCTAACAAAGTCCTAGCCAATCCTAACAAACTCCTAGCATTTTGAGTGTTACGTCATCACGTATGTCATGCGCAGTGACTTACGCGGAAAAAACGAATGTTGTTGCTCCTCCGTCTCCTACTTTTGACTCCTGTTTAATCGAGGTAAAATTTGTATTTGTGGTGGATAGTTTATTTATACCATCAGATTATTATCGTCAGTCACTGAAGATGATTGTTATTGAATAGTTTGGTGTTGATCGTGTAAATGAGATGAACGAGCAAAAAACCCCAACATTTCAGACTTTTATGCTATAAATACCTTACCATCCTGAGTGCAGAGAAAAAGGCTGTTGTTGTTGTTTGGTTTTTTTTTGGCAATCCAAGGACATAAGGAACATTTGCTGTTGCGGGTTTACAGGAAACCAGTATCGACTCAAGCCATTCCTCTCCCACTCATGTTGCTGCTCCAGTCAGAGGTCAGCTTACTGATGACCACTTCTTTAGTGGACCAAGTAGCTGTTCATCCCAGGTAGAGTGAGACCCATGTGGTTTCATTTTGTTTCATTACAGCATGCAACACTTTGTTTGGTTGTTGGATTATGTTCTATAGACAATTTTAGGATGTAATTGTTGTTATAAAATCATATTTCCAGATTCAACTTTGGCTTAGCTTGATTTATGGGCCCTTTTCCATCTTTCTCAGCATCTAAACATTTTGTATTAAGAAATCTGAAACAGTACTTTATTTCATGCTTCAATCTACTTTATTTAAGTAGATTGAAGGACCCTAACCTGGTCCTCATGTACGCCTCCCCTGCATGTTTTTGGTGTCTTGCTTGTAAACAGCTTACTTAAGTGATTAAAAGGCTTCTGCAGCACTTGTTGGGAACCACTGGTTCAGACTAAGTTATTTCTCTCTTTTTCTTCTGTGGCATGTTGGCCTTTTTCTTTGGTACAAATCCAGTCCGATCAACCAGCAGTTCCAGGAAATTGTTTCAGATAACATAAAGAAATGACTGTGTGTATATCTGTATCTATGTAGCAAATATTTTTTTCTTTTATGGAGACCCGGTGTGACTACAGAGGTTTTCCTGGATGGGAGGCAGTTGACAGCTTGGCAGAGTACCTTTTGAGCCTCAACAGAACAATAACTGCGTTGTTAACAACAGAGGTAGAAAATGTGTTGCAGTTGTATTATAACCTGCATGCTATGGACAAGCAGCCCCCCAAATACACCTTAAAAAACAAGAAGAGCACGTTACCAGGACCATGGA